>JBCEWC010005235.1:0-25446 GCA_038996855.1 Solanum aculeatissimum | reverse complement strand
GTGTCTTCAATGGAAGCTTGGAACTTGGAGCAAGAATCTCTTCAATCTTGAGGAAGGTTTTGGATTAGGGTTCTTGAAAGAAAATGTGTCTAAGTATGGGAGAGATATTTTGTAAAATGTTTTAGAGATGGGAATTGAATTAATGCTATATAGGAAATAAAATATGTCCTTGGAAAAACGGGTCCAACACTTAGACAAAAACAACGAGGCTTATGAACAGTAAATTTGCTCTCTGAAAATTCAATTTCCTGCACAGATAGATTTTACGAAATGGGCATAACTTCTTCGTCCAAACTCCAAATGAGGTGAAACGAATTGCGTTGGGTAGCTAACTCAAAGGTCTTTCCATGGATATTTTATAGGCCACCCAATTATTTGTGTGCTAAGAGATATGACCCTCCAAAGTAGATCCTCGAAAAAGGTTTCACTTGGAAATTTCAGATTTTGATACGGTTGCTCTAACATTTGGGTTAGAACTATTTCCCACTCAATTTGATCCCCTAAGCAAGAATATGAAGTCAGATTTTCAAAAAATAAAATAGATTTTTAGATATAAATAAAATAAGTTTTCGGTAACTTCCGAAGCACATTTTTAGGAACTTTTTGGGTCGTTTCAATCTCATTGATTACATTTCATAACATTCATCCTATTTTATATCATTCCATTCTGGAAGTTGAAATATGTTCTAAATATGATGTATTGGATGATTTGAACCTTGTATATTATTGAGATTGAACCATTTAAAGTTTGTGATAGATGTTGAATAACTTGAGTCTTGTATAGTGTGAAGTTTAGACTATTCAGACACTGTGGTATGAGATTGTAACTATTTATATTGTCCATATTGTATATGCTAGTCTTTCCTGAGTGCAGATTTTATAGTTCGGAGGTATGTGGTTGGGGATGGAAGGAATGCTTACTTCTTTATTCTCTACTTGTGATCCGGTCTGCTTGTTGGGTACTTTGGTACTCACCCTTGTGTTTCTACACAGTTGAGAGGTAGTTTCTTCTTGCGCCAACATACTCTCAAGTTCGTCTGATGATATTAGTAATTTTGTTTTTTTTAAAAACAAATACTATTGAGACTTGTATTTTTCTTTTTATTCTGATGTATTAGAGGCGTGTACCTTGCGACAACTAGTTCTCGGATGGTTTGCAGTTTGGATTATGTCTTTATGATTTTCAGGCTTCTTAATTGTAATTTTATCTTTCTTTAGCATTCACATTATTGTGGGTTGTATTTTTATTATCCATCTAGGCTGAATTGTCTTGGTAGGATAAATACAAGCGCCATCACCTCTGAAACTAGGTCATGATAACTTGGTATCAGAGCCCTAGATTCATGGGTCTCACTTGTGTACAAGACCAATCGAATAGAGTCTCAAGGATCGACAGTTAGATGTTTGTATCTTATCTTTGAGAGGTTATGGAGACTTTTAGAAAATTCATCTTTTAATTCTTTCAATTTAATCATCCATGGAGTCTTGAGTTAGTGTTGCATGTAGCATCTTCTTTTTACATATGGATAAGACTAGAGCATCAACTTTGGATAGGGGAGAGGTAGCCTGAGACTATTATTGTGGCCCTAATTAGGGGTAGGGTTGTGCATAAAGTCAAAGTCCAAAAAAAGGGTTGGGGCTAAGGAGCAACACTGATAAGAGACTATGAGCGGATTTTCTCCCTCGAGCCTGAGCCTAAGATTGAGGAGATTGAGGAGATCTGATTCCTATAGAGTATGTAGAGACACTGCTATTACAAGATACTTTGTCGAAAGTGTTGGATATACTTCATGCCTTGGAATAGACAAGGAGCGCCACCGGTACACTAGGAGGTTCACAGACTTGGTTAGAAGGACATGATCCTATTCAAGGTTTCACTATTCATGCTCAGGTGGGATGACCACCACTAGTTCTTGCACTGGTATATAATGCTCTTTAGCCAATACTTGTGACTAATGATTAGTATGCTTTGAAAGAGGAAACCACCCAATTTTAGGGTGCGAAGGGTGAGGATACTTATGGGTTCTTGACTTTTTGCCATGAAATATTGGAGCCCATTAGCCTAATTGATCCTTAGGGTGTTAGATTTGTTGCTTTTCATCTTAGAGGAGTGAATAGAGAGTGGTGTAGGACATATATAAGGTCTAGACAAATTGGATACCTTCTGGTTGAGTAGATTATTTTCTCAGAGGCATTTTAGAATTGATTTATTCCTTGGAGCATTTGGGAGGAGAGACGAATAAGATTTAAGAGTTTAACATGGGGTAGTATGACCGTTGCAGAGTATGAGGCCTATTTCTTTAGTTATTGCGCCATTCCACGTCTTTGATTACTACTTATGTGGAGAGAGTCCACAAGTTTGTGAGGGACTTGATTTTTTTCATCAAATCTTATGTATTCAATCATCCTGCGAGGGAGCCTACTTCCAGACTATTATAAGCATCACCAATAAGGCAGAGTTGATAGTTTGAGAGTACTTTGGGGGTCCCAAGAGGGACCGAGCTTCTAATCATTATTCTGGCACATCTTTGAGAGGTAGAGAACTTCATCAAGCTAGTAGTACATCACAATATTAGGGTCCAGTGTATGCTTCATTGCAATCTATATAGGGTTGTTCTAGTTCATCTAGAGGTTAGAGATCTATAAGTCAGGGTGGCTATAACATCCCTCCCAGTTCTTCACATCACCATCCTACTTTGAGGTCTTGTTTTGGTTGTGGAGATCCTGGCCACATGCTCAGACAGTGCCCTTTTCAGACTTATTCTAGGACACACCTTACCTATTTAGAAATACCTATTAGGGATTTATCATCTCCAGCTAGAGGTCCAGCACTACCAACCAAAGGGCGTGGTATAGATCAACCAGGTAGAGGTGGTCATGCTCTAGGTAGGGGTGCAGGTGATGTAATGACTCAATTAGGTGGTAGAGGCATGGTACGCTTAGGTGGAGGTAGTGGTGCTTATTATTATGGTTTTATGAGTAGACCCGAGGCAAAGGCCTAAGATGCAATTATTACAACTATTGTTCCAATTTTCTATTGTCCTACCTTAGTATTCTTTGATCCTTATTCTACTTATTCATATAAGTCCACATACTTCTCTACTGGATTTGACTTATTATGTGATCGTACACTTATACTTATGCATGTTTCTACACCAGTAGGAAAACCTTTAGTAATGGATCAGGGGTACCGATAATGTCTTATATCTTTGGTGGGCTATGATACTTGTGTTGACATGATTATTATTGATATGGTAGATTTTGATCTTATTTTGGTTATGGATTTATTCTCTCCATATCATGTTATTCTTAATTATTTTGCCAAGACAGTTACTTTGTTGTGTCTGGTGGATCGAGAGTTGAGTGAAAGGGTTTGTGTCGTTCTTATTCTAATAAGGGTATCTCTTATATTAGGGCCCAAAAGTTTATTGATAGAGCTTGTTTATATTTTTTGAACTTTACTCAGGATACCAGTACTGATTCACCCTCTATGGAGTCTATTCCCGATGTTCATGAGTTTATGGATGTGTTCTATACTAATCTTCTAAGGGTCCCTCCTGACAGGGATATCAATTTCTCTATTAATGTTAAGTTGATCACGAGTCCATTTCCATTCCTCTCTATTGTATTGCTTCTACTAAATAAAAGAAGTTGAAGGATCAACTTCAATATTCGTTGAGTAAGGGGTTCATTTGGCCTAGTGTGTCACCATGGGGCGCTCCAGTTCTATTTGTAAAGAAGAAGGATAGGTCAATGAGAATGTCTATTGACTATAAAAAGTTGAACAAGGTGACTGTCAAGAACAAGTACCCTGATTTGTTTGACTAGCTTTAGTGTGCAATGATATTTTATAACATTAATTTGAGGTTCGGGTATCATTAGTAGAGGATTAGACCATCAAATATTCGTAAGACTACTTTTTGGATGAGGTATGGTCATTATGAGTTCCTTGTCATTTCCTTTGGGTTGACTAATGCACCTGCTGCCTTTATGGAGTTGATAAATGGAGTATTTTAGTTGTATTTAGATTAATTTCTAATTGTATTTGTCGATGATATCTTGGTCTATTCAAGGACCAAGGTCAACCATGTTAGACATTTGAGGATTGTTTTTTAGAGGCTCAGGGAGGAGAGGTTGTATACTAAGTTCTCCAAGTGTAAGTTTTGGCTCAATTCGATATTATTTCAGGGGCATTTTGTGTCCAAAAAGGGCATCAAGGTTAATCCGGCGAAGATTGAGGTTGTGAGAGAGTTGACAATATATAATTTAGCTATAGAGATCCATATATTTGTGGGTTTAGTTGAGTAGTATTATCTCCTTGTCTAGGGCTTTTTTACTATAGTAGCTCCATTTACTAGGCTCACTCAGAGGAACATAGCCTTTGTATGGTTAGAGGAGTGTGAGGAGAGCTTCCAAAAGCTCAAGGACTTATTGACTACCGTGCTTGTATTGACCTTGCCAAAGGAGGATGTTGATTGCATTGTATATTGTGATATGTCGAGTGTTGGTTTTGGAGGCATGTTGACATAGAAGGGGAAAGTGATTTCATATGCCTCAAGGAAATTGAGAACTCATGAAAAGAACTACCTATGATTTGGAGTTAATGTCAGTTGTTTTTATCTTGAAGCTATGGCAGAACTATCTATAGGGGGTTCATTGTGAGATCTTTGTTGATCACTACAATCTACAATATATCTTTAGCCAAAAGGACCTAAATCTGAGATAGAGGAGATGGATTGAACTTACAAAAAATTATGATTTGACCATTCTATACCATTCGGGAAAGATCAAATTGGTGGTTGATGCTTTCATTAGAAAGACTTCCAGCATGGGCAGCCTTGCAACTATCCGGGTAAAGGAGTAACCCTTGGATAGAGACGTTCAGGGATTGGCCAATGGATTAGTGAGTCTTCAGCTTTTTGATAAGGGTGGTATGGTGGCTTTCTTAGAGGCCCAATCATCTTTGATGCATCAAATCTTTGAAATTTAGTGTGAGTATGAGAGGTTTGTCTCATTCGAGACAAAGTGACAAAGGGTGAGGCTAAGAAGGTTGTGCTTGTTGCCGATAGGGTTTGAGGATTGGGATCCATATTTGTGTGCCTAAGGTGAGTGACTTGATCAGAGTGATAGTAGAGCAAGCTCATTATTCTAGATATTCCATTCATCTCAGAGCAGTGAAGATGTTCCATGATTTGAGCTAGCACTACTAGTGGTGTGGCATGAAGAAGGACATAGCTAATTTTATGTCCAAGAGGTTGACCTGCCAATAGGTCAAGTGTGAGAATCAGAGGCCAGGATGTGAGTTCTAGAGGATGCCTAACACTACTGGTGGTGTAGCATGAAGAAGGACATAACTGATTTTATGTCCAATAGTTGACCTGCCAATAGGTCAAGAGGCCAGGATGTGAGTTCTAGAGGATGCCCATTCCTACATGGAAATGGGAGTGGATCACAATGGATTTTGTAGTTAGTTTACCCACTACTATGGGCGTGTTTGACTCTATTTGAGTTATTGTGAACTGCTTGACAAAGTCTGTGCACTTCATTATAGTCAAAGTTAGGTTCACAATAGAGAGATTGGCTCAATTATACATTAGTGAAATCATGTGGATTTTTGCTGTACCGATATCTATAGTGTCAGACCGAGGATTTTTATTCCCTTTGCACTGCTGGAAAGACCTACAGTATTGTCCGGGCACCCGGTTAGACTTTAGTATAATATTTCATCCTTAGATAGATGAGCCATTTGAGAGGACTATTTAGGTGCTAGAAAATTTTCTCTAGGAATGTGTCATTGACTTCGATGCTAGATGGGATCAGAATTTGCCATTAGTGGAGTTTGCTTACAACAACAGTTATCATTCCAATATCTAGATGGCTTCTTTTGAGGCTTTGTATGGTCATAGATGTAGTTCGCCTATAGGTTGGTTTGATTCTATTATAGTTGATAACCTTGACACAAACTTTCTTATAGATTCCATGGAGCAGGTTCAGTTGATTTAGAGTTGATTACAGACAGCCTAGAGTCGCCAGAAAAGTTATGCTGATAGGCGTGTTCGACCCTTGGAAATCATAGAGGGTGACCAAGTTTGGTTGAGGATCTCACCCATGAAGGGTGTCATGAGCCTCGGGAAGAAGGGCAAGCTCAACCCTAGATTTATTAGTCCTTATGAGGTTCTAGAGAGATTGGTGAGGTGTCCTAATTTGACTTTTATACATCCGGTGTTCCATGTGTCTATACTGCAACGATATATCCCCAATGATTCTCATGTGATATCTAGTGGTTTGATCAAGTTAAGTCCGAACTTTACTTATGAGAGGAGCCAGTGGCTATTCTAGATAGGCAAGTCTGAAAGTTGAGGATCAAGGAGAATGTTTGGTGGTGATGCCGACCCAAGAGAGAGGCTTCTTGGGAGATAGAGTCTGACATACATACCCACTACCGTCATCTTTTTAAGGCTTCAAGTGAGTTCTTTACTTTATGTTTAAGGACGAACATGGTTTTTAGTGGTGAATGATGTAATGACCCTGAAGGTTATTTTTTATTTTTTGAAAGAGTTACCATCGTACCCCTCTCGACAGCTTCTCCGAGTCATATTCGAAACATTTTGAAAGTCTTATAAAAAAATTGAGTTTTTTATTAAAAAGTGAGTTTTGGAGTCTTAAGTTTTTTAATATTAAAATTTTGAGTCATTCGAGTGTCAAAATAGAATTCAATTTATTCCATTAGTTTCAAAATGCAAAAATTGGTCTAGGAGAGTTTTCTGAATCAGATTTGGAGTTGTTATGTAGATTTTAGTTTAGAAGTTGGAAATGTAGTTAAAGTTTGACTTTGGTCAACATTTTATGTTTTGGTATAACCAGAGATATGTAGGCGACTTAAAATCAAAGTCTCGGTCGTAATTTTTCACAACTCTTTTCGGTCCATCCGATAATATTTTATCGGTCGGACAAAATCAGTTACTCCATCAACTTTCTTTGCTCGACAATTCATCCTTCATTCCCGAGCGAAAAAGGGGCAGCTGTTGACACCCAATTTTGACCGACCTAACCCCTTTTTTAGATCGTCAATTAGTTAGAATAGGTATTTTTAAAACTTTTTAAAATAAATGGGTTTATTTGCAATAATTATGTATTTTTAACATTTAAAATGTGCTCATTTTTTCAAAATTACTTTATTTTTACATTATTATCAATTTTTACTTTTATAATCATTTTAAGTAGCAAGAAATAATATTTTACAGTAATATTTATTATTTTTATTACTAATAATATATCAATATCGTATCTTGAATATATCATAAATATATTTTAATATATATTATTTTATAAGTTCTTTAATAAAATAATAATAATAATAATTTTCATATGTTTAATATTCTTAGCACATAATACGTACTTTCTTTACGTAAAGTTTATTATTTAAAATATCGTATGTTTTATAAATATTATAATTAATTAAATGACGGTCTATTCAATTTCATCCCAATTTATCCAATTCGTAGCCTTTTCTATCAATTTCATTTCAATTCTAGTCAATTGCCTTGAAATTCATTTCAATTCAAGCCAATTCTTTACAATTTTTTCAATTCTAGCCTAAGTTTGAGTCAATTTGTGGCTTAATTTTTAAATTTTAATCCAATTTCGTTTAATCGAATCCGGATAATCCATTTTTGACCCATAATCCACCCCATATCCGTGACTCTAACTAATCATAGCCGTTTGATCAATCTAATCCAACGACCCATATTATTTTGATTTTTATTTCCCTTTTAATCCTAGTACCCCCCAAAATCCTAACTGAGCCTCACTTTTCCTCTACACTATGGCAGCCTCACCCTCTCCTCTCTTCATCACCCATCGTCCATCACCTTCGTCACAGCTACCATCAACGCCACTCTAACCGCCGCCATCGCCACAGCCTCCACCTCGACGACGAATAGTCGCCGCAACCCTCACCGCCAGCGCCACCGCCAGCGCCTTCCCTCTTTGCTCAACCAGTCGCCGCCGTCTTCGGACCTTTCCCTCTGCTGCACCGTCCAGCAGTCATCGGCGCTGCCATGCAGCCGCCGGCCGCCCCACCTCCGTCGCTCACCATCCCTTTTCTTCCCCCCCACTGCAAAACTCCTCTCCTCCTTCGAAGCAGCCGCAACCCTACAACAACGAATCAACAGCCATTAGAGCCCCCCGTCGACCCCTCTATTTTACTGGCGAGAGCCAAGGGGGACCGCGACGGCAACAACTCCTGCCAGTGGCCGCCGTCACCTCCTCCACCTTTCCCCATCGCTGACCTCTACGGCAGCGACCAGCGATGCCAACAACCCCGCGCACCCCCTCGCCACCGATAACAGCGGCGACGCCCAGTCAACGCCGCCCATCCCCGCATGCAACCACCGATCTCGATGAACCTGCTCTGACCAATGACAACAACCAGTCCTAAAAAACACTTCTAATTCCCGTTTTGATATTTTTTCTTTTACTTATCATCACTTATCAGGTTAATTTCTTGCATACTAAATTCGAATTTGTGTACTGTGCATTTGTGAGCAGTTTCTCTTCCCAGTGTTCTTGATGAATTAGTTTTTTGCACAAACAAGTTTAATTACTGTGTTTGCTTTTAAGAAATGTCATTGTGAGTTTGTTGAACGACCTTCATACTTTGCTGATTACAATATGGTTTACAATAAATTTTTCCGATGACAGTTTTTGCTCGTCAACCTTTATTTCCGTCAATTTTAAAATTTGAGTTTCTCCTAAAAATGAAATAATTATTGATATGTTTCCTTATTTAAATTCCGAATCCTTGATTTCCAATTCTGTAAATTTTGTGATTGGTATTTGATTTCTTAATACTTGTGAATCTCTAAATTTTGTTGATTTAAATGCAATTTTCCTTCCAAATCGCTTAATTTGGTTCCCTTATTTATGGAAATTATACGACTGTTGGTTTCCTTGCCTTAATCAAATTATGAACAGAATCCTGTTACTGTATTTTTGGTTGATTTACTACTTAAATATGCCTAGTAGAGTTATTTTTGGCAAAGTCTTGAATGAATCACTTGATTGATGGAATCTATTTTAACTTACTATGGCTAATTGATTCACTCAGTCAATTATGGCAACATTGAATTTTCAGTCTTATTTCTTGCCTTTGTTACTGATGTCCCAACAACTATATAAAGAGGATTTCGTTTCATTCTGTAGACATGCTTTCTACACCAAAAAGACCCTCATACAAGATTTTTCTCTCCTTCATACGAAGTCCCTCAAATATTCTCATACATAACTCTATTACAGTATTTGTTCTATTCTAGATTTACATTTCTTTCAGTTCAAGATTACAGTTTCAAGCTTTGAACAATCGCTGAATTTAAACTGGTCAGTGTTCATTTTTTTTTCGTTGTGAGATTGTTTGTTTATCCATCTTTGTTATTATTATTATTTTATATACACTGGTACTGCTAGTTCTTTTATTTTAGCATTGCAGATTTTAAACTCTCACAAGGGGAAAGGTATGAAGAGTCGCCTAGGGACGGGAATAGGATTCGAGGAATTTGAAGAATCCTTGAAGACCCCTTCTTTCTTTTTTTGTTGTTCCCTTTATTTTATTTTTCTTCGCAAATGATGTAATGTAAAGTAATAAAATTTTAAGGGGGTGGGGATTTATGTGCTAATTGTTTTTTTTTATTATTTGTTTTCTTTGCTTCGAAGTACTGTTAGGCAAAAACATTTTAATCTAGGTCAACAATTACAAAGATGTATGTATGTTTGTCCAAACAAAATAAGTGTTTTAATATGTCAAGATGTAGAAATCATGCACATAGAATTTACTTTTAGGTTAATTAATATCCATACGCTAGAAATCATGCCTATAGAATGTTTTTTTGAAATCATGTCCTAGGCTAACTAATATCTTACGCTAGAAATCATGCCTATAGGAATTTTAGAAATCATGTTCTAGGTCAATTAATATTTTCATGCTGGAAATCCTGCCTATAGGAATGTTAGAAATCATGTTCTAGGTTAATTAATATTTTTATGCTAGAAATCATGCCTACAGGAATTGTTTTTAGAAATTCTGTTTTAGGTTAATTACTATTTTATACTAGAAATCATGCCTATAAGATTTTTTTGTTTTAAGCTAATTAATATTTCAATGTTAAAGTTACAAAAGCATATCTTCTCTTTTCATAAATCTAGAAACCATGCCTATAGGGGATAATTAATTTTTTTTTTAGAAATCATGCCTATAGGATGCATGTTTATTTTTCGCATAAATTTAGAAAATTCATGTTTTAGAATATTTTTCATGTTTAATTTTAATACAATTTTAAAACACCTTAGAATGTTTTCTTTCACAAGCTATTTTGAAGACTTAAGTCTAAGCACTAATGCACTCAATAAATAATAAAATTTTGCACTATTGCTTGTGATGTGTTTGTGAGGCAGACGTGAGATTTTATGTGCTAATTTCCTGTCTTACGTGTTTTGTTTGATACGGGTCACTAGGAAACCTTAGATTTTCTTTTAGTCTAGAACCACCAAATATAGAAGTCCAACGCCTCTTGGACCTTAGGAGGGGACGTTAGACATTTTAGGAAACGATTAGATTTTTCACTTTCTTTTAGTACACATTTACGTTAAATAAAATAATTAAACTTAGGAGGGGTAGGGGTAGCTAGGACCCTCGGATATGATGAAATTAAACTCGAGCTTAAATGGGAAAGAAACTTTGGTTTTCGTCCCTTGGCTTAAATAAGCCTTGTGAGCTAAATTGACAAACTTGATTTGTCTTCCGAAAATAAAAGCCGAGTATCTGATCCGAGTGGAAAATCCCGCTTAGTCTAAATTTTTTGCTTTTAAACTGTTTGGGGTAGCTTAAATTTTAATCCGACTTTCTTTTTCGCTTTATTCCCTTTTCACTCAGGCAAATCTTTTAGGAAAATCTTTAAATAATTTACTTTCCGTAAATAATTTTTTCCTTTCTCACTTAGAAAATTTTAGGATAAAATTGAAGACCCTTATTTGTGACCCCCACATAGGATAGACACGGTTGGGATCTGCATTTGCGGACCTCGAGGGGTGCCTAACACCTTCCCCTTGAGGTAACCTGAACCCTTACCCAGACTCTAGTAGTTTGACCTTAGCCTTAGATTTAGGCCTAGAATGGTGTCCTAATGCACCTCAAATCATTAGGTGGCGACTCTTCAAATTTTTTAAAATCCCAAAAGAGTCGTTGCCACGACGTCGTCCAGGTTCCCTTTTTTTCTACGAGGAAAAAATGGGGCGCGACATATAGTAGCGCACATGATATTATATGTCGGTTAAGGTCCATTCCAACAAGTTTATTATCCTATTATATAATTCCATTGCATGTGATCCTTTATGCATTGTTTCTCATTCATATTGGGTGATATTCCTTGTTCATGCATAACCTTATACTTAAAGTATTATTTATGATCCCATACATGTTTACCCTTAATTATGAATGATGGCATTACAATTTCTTATTTATATTGCATCTCACATACTTAGTACATTCCAAAAGTACTAACATATATTTTGCCTACATAATTTAACCATGTAAGGACAGGTACTCCCCTACCGGCTCGTGGCTAGTTTTACAGCATTCAAGACTAATGTTTTTGTTGTGGTAAGCCCTAAGTTTGGGTCTCTACCAATTTTCTTCTTGTTATGTACTTCAGACACTATGTATATGTTGGCCTTTTGAGGCTTTTACATTCTATATTTTTAATTAAGGATTCTTTTAATTTGATGAACATTGCCTATTACCGATCCCGTCCACCTATGAATTAGTTGGTATGAATTATGGAAAATATATGTTGGTCATACATGCTTTTTAATGTTGCTTCATTGTCATAAATTACCATAGACCCTTCCCTGTTTTAAATTCCCCATTTCTTTATGTTTTATGCCTATAAATGCTTAAGATATTTGAGATGGCTTGGATGGGATGCCTTCGAGTATCTCATTTGTCGTGTGATGACTAGGCCTCTACATCAGGTCATTACACACTTGGTATTAGAGAACAAGGTTTTAAAATGTTCCTCAAATTTCTATGCATACCCCATTGAGTAGAGCCTCATTCAAGGTTGTGAAGCATGCCACTATCTTGAGTGACAAGCTATGAGACAGTTTAGGAAAGTCTTTCCTTCTTCCTTGTTCATGTCATGCCTTTAGAGTTGACTAAGGTTTTCCTATCACTAACGATGTCCTGTATGATTATTTCTAGATCATGCCGCCAAGAAGAGCTCCATACCAAAGAGGCACTCCCGATCAATAAGTCTCTTCGCTTTAATAAGATGACATAGTGTCTCATGCGTAGTTCCGAGATGCCTACACTATGTTGGCTCAAGCATTGGCCAACCAAGCTAATCGGGAGATCGCCATTCCTCCCCAAGTGCCTACACCTGCCACTTGAGTGAGAGATTTCATGCGGATGAACCCTCCAGAGTTTCATGGTTCCAAAATAGAGGAGGACCCCATTTATTTTATTGAGAAAACTTACCAGGTAGTAGTAGTCATGGGTATCAACTCAAAAGGGTAGCCAAAATATAGTACGAGCAATGGGCTGATGAGCGGGGCCAAGAAGCGGGTCCTGGATGGGAAGAGTTCAAGTGCATCTTTTGGATTGGTTCTTTTCAATTGAGCTAAGAGAGTCCAAGTTCCAAGAATTCATCAACCTCATGCAAGGACCCTTGAGTGTGAGGGAGTATGCCGTTAAATTCACTAGGGCTCAGGTAGATGGTGGGGGCTACTCTCACCAAAGGAGTGGAGGTCATAAGTTCCAAGGTGAGAAAAGTCAAGGTGGACAAAGGTCTACCAACACTCTTCCCAGACCACCAAAGACAAATGGGTTGCTCCTAAGCGTCAAAGCCCGAGTTGCCCCAAGTGTGGAAAACTCCACTAGGAAGAGTGCCTAGACAAGTCAAATTCTTGCGTTAAATGTTGAAAGCCCATCCATCATGCCAAGGATTGTAGAAGTGGTGGTGCAAGTCCCCAAGGCCAAGTTTGGCAAGTTTAAGGAGCCCAAAGGACCAATTAGTTCTATGCCCTCCATGGTCGCGAAGAGGTTGAAGAGGCTTCGGATGTTGTCACTGGTATGTTGAGAGTTTTAAATTTTGATGCATATGACTTACTTGATCCGGGAGCTAATTTGTCAATTATGACTTCACTTCTTGCTAATAAATTTCATGTAAGTCGCGAAGTCCTTCATGAGCCCTAGAAGTAAGTAAACCCACAAGAGAGTCCATTGTTGCTCGAAGAGTCTATAGAAATTATGCTATCTTTATTTTGCATAAAGTGGTCTCTCGTGACTTAGTTGAGCTTTAATTTCCATGGTAGATTTTGATGTAATACTCTAGATGGATTGGTTGCATGCCACCTATGCTTCCATTGATTGTAGAACCCATAGAGTCAAGTTTCAATTCCCAAATGAGCCAATTCTTGAGTCAAAATGGACTTGTGATACCATTGGTGATAATGTAAAAATGCTCATGATATTCTAATTGTTGAACTTTGAATCATGTTATGTGGACTTGCCTATTGAGTTAGTTTATGTGAATGTTGAGCTAAATTCTTATGTTGATATATTGTTGGAAATTGTGGAGCTAAATGCTTGAGAAGTAAGGACTTAAATAATGAATTTTCCTAAACTATAATGAGAAAAGGTATTTGGAAGATTTGATCTATTTTATATTATGATGATTATGTAATATGTTGATGATGACTCAAATATTGAAAAATAATGAAAATGATTGATGGATTGTGAATAAATGATGCTATACAAACATTTTACCTATTTCTATACTTGTGAAAATGATTATTGTAGCATGATGACATGATTCGCTTGATGATCCATTTGTGATGAAAAGCTGAAGGAAAATGATTCTAGATATTTGATAATGAAAAAAAATATTAATAATCGGGACCGAGGTTGCTACCAGTCAAGGTTATTAAGAAAGATATTGATATATGAGGCTATGATTTCTAGTGATCGTGATTATTTTTTAGGTAATTTTTATGTGTGATTATTATGATGAGGTCATTGTTATCTTGATTGTTGTGTTGAGGTCATTTTTGGCGAATACATGGTCCATGTGTGACCCCCATGTGTTTCGTTCTGATTACATCAGCGGATGTGTATCATAGGATAGGCATGTATCATGGTTGCTTGACATTGCATCTCAATGATTAAATTTCATAACATTCATTCCATTTCATATTATTCCTTCCTTGAAGTTGATATACGTTCTAAATACAATGTATCAGGTGATTTAAACCTTTCACAATGTTGAGATTGAACTATTGAAAGATTGTGATTGATTTTCAATAACTTGAGCTATCACGTCCCAAAATCGAGTTGTGACTAAAGATGAATAAAGTAAAGCAGAAACAACCATAACATATCATACCAAATCCCAATCTGGAGTCATGAGTACAAAAGCATCTAAAATAGTACTGAAGAGTAAATACAACTATTTCTAATGAAGATACAAAATTTTCTCATAATATCTGAGACAAAGTCCGAAATAGAAAGTAACAAAAGAAAACTCAAAGTTCCACGACGATTTGAAGTCTGAGCCTCACCGCTAAGATCTGGATAGATGGATAATAGCTCAGCTAGAATGAATCAACCACCCTGTGCGGGTCCTTGGGCTCGATTTATATGGAGAAAATAAAGTAGGGATAGGTACACCAAAATATACCCAGTAGGTTCAACCGAATTGGTAAGAGAAATCAAACAAGTGTATAATAATGGAGAATACTATCACTTACATTCAAAAAGGTTAGAGCACAATAAAAATATACATAGTGATAAGATAAGATCTCCATAATTACCAATGGCACAATACAGTGAGAGACATGAACACAATGCATGGAACTCATCAAGCCATATACTAGGTATCTCATAACCTTGACACTTTCTCGTGGTCAAGAAATGTTACAATGTCTCAACCTTTCCACTTACCAGTGGTTAAGGGGTCTCACAATATCTCCCCCTTTTCGCCTTTCCGTGGTCAAGGGGTTTCATAATATATCACCCTTGCCACCTACCTATGGTCAAGGGGAATCACAATATCTCATCCTTGCCACCTACTCAGGTCAAGGGGTGGTACAATGCAATGCAAGATGAATACAAGTAAATGACACAACCCAGACATGCATATATGAATATATAATGACATCGTAACAAGAATACTAATACATGAGTCTCACATAATCATAAAGAATAATATCAAAACTCACAACTAGTTCCCCAAACCACTAACATATCTCATATCATCATAATTAAATCAAAAGTAAGGAGTGCCAATAATACCGGACCTCACTCGACCCAAATATACAAGTATACCAATAATATAGTGGATAGATAACAGTTCTTGTCCCTACATGGTTAGATCATGTAGGCAAAAAGTATACATTAGTACTTTGAATGTACTAGGCATGCAGGTTGCAATGCAACTGGAGATCATAAGCTATGATAACAAGATAAATAATCATATACAAAGGAAATAAGTTCAACATGACATGAATGATCAATGTCTTAGTGAAAAACATGCATGGAAGATAAACAAAATCTCATAACATAGCATACATATGTGGGAAGACACCATAACCAACATTAATATGAGCTACTACATGGAATCTTGATGTTGCCTCTACACCAGAAAAGGAGTGGTCTACTTGCCAAGTTAAACCATACCCCACCTTATGGGTAACTTAACCTAGTTGGATCCATAAGTATAAGCCCATTTAAGGAAAATAATAATAACCTATGGTGGCACATAGTTATGAATAGTAAAACTTTATATAAGGACCTTTGGGGATAGTTTCCCACTTTAAATCCCATTCGGTGCTAAGTTTAGTCCCACTGAATATATAACATAAACATAATCATGATGTGAATAAATTGTAAAGCATAATAGCATAGTAGGAATAGCTCATTAACATTCTTGACCCCTTCAAGTGAATATTTTTCTTTTACATAAGGGTATAACATAACATAAAAGAGCTTCATGATCTTGCTTAGCATTCATAGAGTTTTTTATAAATTCATAACATACTTGATAGCCTATAATCATCCATAACATACTTGTCTTGCATATCTTGCAATAAAATCTTTCATAAACATAAGATGCTTTACCATATAATCTTAGTCAAAACATGGTGGGTTTATGCATATGAACTTAAACTCATGAGATTCAAAAGTATGGTACATGAATAAAGTAAAACATGATCATTTGGAAACATTCAAACAATCCACCATCATCATAGTAAAACCCCAAGTTAGGGCATCATGAAGTCCATCTCAAAATCCATAATTTTTATAACTATTCATAACATCATTACATACATAGCTTAAGTAACATTAAACAATTCATAGCATCAACACTTGATAGGTTTTCATGCATATTAAATCCAATAATTGACAATTTCAAACATAAGTCATGTATATAACGAATAATAGGAAGTACCTATAAAGAAAGAAGTCTTAAAATAAAATATTAAGTTGAAAAGTATTTTGAGACTCCATGGGTGGAAGGACCCATGGATGAAGAAACTCACATACCTTGAGTCCTTCAGAAAGATGGAAGCAGACTTGAAGAAACTTGGGGAATCACCTTGATACTTGACCTTCAATGGAAGAACTTAAAACCATAGGAATTTAGATGATTTTGAAAGAGGAACTTCGGGGAAGTTTTTGGAAAAATTAGGAGTGTTTATGAGAGGAATAGGTCTAATAATGATTTAACTTTTGTGTATTCCTACATATAAGGGTGTTGGGATATGTCCCAGTTACCCTCACTTAAATCTGGAAATTTTTAAAAATATTTGCGGTGGAACCAAGGCGAACACGGAGTGCTCTGGCTCTGTTTATTTTTGCGTGAATTTTAATTTTCCTCTATTTTGACCTAGGAATGAGTTTAGGCCATTTTTGTACTATAATGAATCCTCTTCGTGACATAGAAAGGTTACATACTCTTCGAGAAAGTGTAAAATTATGCAAAAAGATATTTTTTGATACGATTGACTTAAATATCGTAGGGGATCATTTTTTCACACAATTTTATCTCTTGAACAAGAATATGAACTCAAATTTGCCAAAAATATATGTTATGTAAAGAATCCATTATAAGGGAATTCTGAATCACTTTGGGAGGTGCTACAGAAGTGACATAGTCTTACAACACTAGTAGAATCTAAATATCAAAAATAGGTAGAGTATCATTAGCTTGAACTCGAAGCATGAGAACTCAACACAATGTCTTCAATAGTCTTCACAAGATTGCCTTAAGAAGAAGGAGGAACACAAACCCTACATTTTTATCAATGTTGGCAAAATGTGTGTTAGTATATCAGAATGTACTATGTATGTGAGCAATGCATGATATACATAAATATAGGTACATATAACATGGATAGCATGATGCATGAGTCATGGGATGCAAAACTACAATAATATAGGCATAAATTAAAATCTGAAGTAAAATATGATTATAAGTTGTGGTCTAAGCATCAAAATCATAGAAGGTTTAAAGTAACATAATCATTTTGTAATAGATTTCCATAACCGACAATAAAAACATGTGATATACTACATGAAATCTAATATAACTTCTAGATTGAGAAAGGAAACTACTTGCAAAGGCAGAGCTCCATGCAACAATCAATAGTCAAGGAGGAGAAAAATATGGATCCACTGGCCGAGCATAAAAAAGGCAACGTATGGTGGCAACATAGTTTTAGACAAGAGGTTGCTACTAGGATTCCCTTGGAAGCAAACCTTTGGCTTTTAGACTAAACCCCACCTCAAGCCTTTTAGTGTTAGGTAAAATCTCATGGAATATTATGTTATAATATCATATTCAGTCATAAATCAATTATAGCTTTGAGTCATTAAAAATAATCATTCATATAAAGAGCAGCTCATAAAAACCCTGGGTGATTGATCAATGTGAGAATTGTCCTTACCACATGTGAATCCATCATTATTAAGTGAGAATGGTCCTTTCACCCATATTCATTCATCATTAATTATTTCGTCATTTAAGGGACTTCATAAAACATCATGGTCTAACATTTCATAAACTTTGAAAAGAATTCCTTATCATTTATGATCATCATTCATCATAGATTAGAGGCATGGTGTGGGTTTAACTTCAAATCAATTTAAAATGTGGAATTTAATTAAACCTATACATAAATGCAATAGAAATCATCAACTAAAACCATAATTATAATAATCTACATTAGTCATCATGAACTGTAATGATCTGGTTGGCCATTTTTGGCATTGTCTGTGAAAATTATTATTTTATCCTTTCACAAATTGCTTTGGGCCTATTTTGAACTATTTGAATGGTTGGAAATAGAACCCTAAGTTTTAAAAGTTAAAAATATAAATTTTGGCATTTTTGGAGGCTTAAGTTACTAAAAAAGTGAGTTTTTGTGTCATTCTGAGTTTCAGAGGTCGTATCAAGGATGTCAATTCCATTAGTTTTGAAATGTTAAAACTGAGCTATAGGAAGTTGTGGAACTAAATTTGGAGTTAAAATGAGGTTTTTAGGCCCAACGTTGTGATTTTAGTCATTTCTAGAATCAAAGTTAACTTTGGTCAATATTCGGAGTTCAGAAGCTCAGATCATAATTCTGACAGTTCTAATAATTTCAAATAGTGAAACTAACACTAAAAGTGGTCTCATCATAATTTTTGAAGTTTTCGAGTGCAGTTTTGGTATTTTGAGTTTTAAACTAGTTTTATTGACTTGAATTGGTGAATGTGGTGGTAAGGTCTTAAAACTAATTTTTGATGATTTTGTTGCGACCGGAACGTCATTTCTTGTAGGGTTGCATATTTGGTTCGTATTTACAGGGTTACGAATGAGTTTCAGTGGTCAAAAAGTGTGTTTTGAAAGGTGTTGGTGAAAGTTGATCGCGGTCAACCCAGGTCAACGCGGGTCAACAGGTCAACAACCCATTTTTCTTTTATTTTTATTCGCTGAAAATACCCCTTCTTTTCCACTTTGACCACTACACCATTTTCTTCCACTTTTAAAGTTCTAAAGCTTGGAGGTGCAATTTTGAACAAGCTTTTTCATGAATTTTCTTTTGGGTAAATTTCCTAAATACAAATTCTTTTATTTTCAGCATTTAAATTATGATTTTGACATGAAAGTTTTTGTTTTAACCCTCCAATTTTTATGGGTTTTCAAGAACATGATTCAAACTTTAAATGGTGATTTCTCCTTTGATTTGAACTCAATTTTAGTGAAATTTTCACCCACGGAGATTTGAGTTTATTGAAAGCTTGTCTGAGTGCGGTTTTGGCTTTGAGGTAGGTTTGGCTAACCTTCTTAGGACTGGATTTGAGTTATTGACCATGTTCATGTGATAATCGTGAGGCTTAGATGATTATTTATATATTTCGGTTGATATGTTGGAGAAATGATGGAAATGTGACACCGGTCGAGCCAAATTATGATATAATTTTATTTCTATTGATGAATTGAGATGAAACATGGGGAAATGTTGATACTTTAGATAAAAAGTGATTAAATGAGGCTTGTGAGATCCATGGAAATAAATCTGGCAAAACAATAATGAATGTTGAGATATCCTGAGGTGATATAATTACTTGTTGGGACGAGTAGGTCCAGTATTAATGATTTGCTTATCTATATAAGGACGAGTAGGTCCGGTATCATTGACTTGCTTATCTTTTTGGACGAGTAGGTCCGGCATCACCGGTACTCCTGGCTATTGATATAATTTATGGCAACTTAATCCAAAATGATGAGTTAATCATTAATTGTAGCATTTGATAATATTCTTGAAATATATTTGATTATTATGAGTTTCATATATTGATACATCTTTCCTAATATTATTATCCATGTGTTCATGCATATCTGAGTTGTACCATTGATTTGCATCTATTGTTTGTGGCTTGTATCATCCCTTGACCCAGGAAGGAGGCAAGGGAATTATGTTTCACACTGGTACTACCCCCCTTTGACCCGGGTTGGAGGCAAGGGAGAAATTCATACTTTATATTACCTTGACCATAGGCAGGTGGTAAGGACTTGGCATCACTCTATTACCTTGACCCAGGCAGGTGGCAAAGATATGGCATTATTATATTACCTTGACCATGGGAAAGTGGCAAGGTTGTAATACACTTCGCATTTGGATTGATGAGTTGTGTGTTACATTTATAATTGGATTCATGGCATTATGGGTTATTGAAGACATTTCTAATTCATTATGATGGGTGTATATATAAACATATATATATATATATATATATTATTGTGTACTAACCTTTTTAAGATGCAGGTGTAGGCTTCTTCGTTATTACATTACTTGTTCGATTTCTCTTACCTAGTTTAACCTACTGGGTATATTTCGGTGTATTCACCCCTACTTTGTTTCATCCCTATAGATCGTACATAGGGTTTGGGATGGGGTAGTTGATCAATCTATCAGAGTGTTATGGATACCACTCAAATCTTTATGGTGAGGCTCAGACTTCGAGTCACCGTGGATCTGTGGATTTTATTTCTTTTCTTTTCTATCAGACTATGTATCAGATATTACGGGACAACCTTGTATTTTCCTTTGAGACAATTCTATTTATACTTATGTACTATTTAGATGCTCTTGTACTCATGACTCTGGGTTGTGGAGATTTCTTGTGTTAAATGAGTTGTTTTTGCTTTATCTTATTCGTCTTTAGTTGTGATCCCATTTTGGGTCATGACATGAAACTTGGAAAGTCTTGTAGGGAAATTATTTAAAAATCATCATAATTATAGGGATCATGAACCCTAGATGGAATTTGTATATATTTCTTAAAAACATTATCAATAGGCATAGATTCATATTAGAATAGATCAAAATTCATAATCTAAATCATAATTGATGAGATTGGATAGAAGTTAAGAAGACCCATAAAATTTACATACTTGAAATTAGATGAAAAGTTGAGAATTTAGAAAGAGCTTCATTAAACAAAGGATTCTATGGATGAAAACTCACATACCTTGAGTAATTGTCTAGAAAAACTTGAAGATTAATAGAGGATTTGACTTGATTTTTAATGTAGTGTTGCTTGAAGAAGAACAAGAAAGCCTTGAGAGTAATTTTCTAGAGAGAGAAACTTTTTATAATGTGTTGTCACGACCCGGATACTGGGCCTAGATGTGACATGGCGAAGGAGAACCCGAAGGCCCTCGATCAAGCCATCATAGCATCATTACACACATTATCAGTTCGAAAGCACGGAAGCGAAACACATAACACATAAGCTCTAAGGGATTTGGGACTCAAGCTATGGGGATAATATCGGGAATGGGACAAGCATGCGTACATAGCACATAGCAATAATCTCTAAGGGGACGGGTGAATAAGATTCCACAATGGGGGCACACCGGGAATATGGGACGTTCCACATAAGCACATAGTCATTCACAATACCCATCATACAAGTCATGAGCATAATAAAAGAGCATTTTCATAATCAAAGCTAAATAGCATCATTTTACATAACCAAAATATCCAACATATAAGTCAATCGTACAAGAGTCTAGAATGGTCCAACCATGCCTCTACATGAATGAGCGGGGCCTTGACAAGTTTGAGGCTCACCCTCAAGACATAATAAAGTAAATAACATAACATAAAATAAATAGAATAGATGGTGGCTATTTCCCTTGAAAAAAAGGGCTCACCACTAGTGAAGTTAACAAAGTGATCAAGCGTCGTCTGGTAGAATGTAAATATCACCCTCCGTCCCTACATGTTTAGAACATGTAGACAAGAATATGGGTTAGCACAATTAAGTACTAAGTATGCGGGCATGCAATGTATATGAGAAGTACAGTATGACCAAGCAACATGACAAGGGGACAAGTGATACAAAAAGAGTGCACGTACCCAAAGAGTAATATAACAATATGCTATGCGATGATGCATGAAATGCAGTCCTATGATCAATATAAAGCGAGAATGTAAACTCAACCGACAACATGGAAGACCCGAGTGAGCCACTACCTGGATCCGGACTACTTGCCAACTAGTACCCTAATCACCTTTGAAACAAGGGAAAGCATAACAGAGTTCCCGATCTAGGGAATTAACCCATGGTGGCACATGGTTTGACGGAAAAGAGTATGGACCCTGTAGAGATAGTCCACCCGCCTCCGATCCCTCGGTACTAAGTCTCATCCCACGAAAATACGTATATATACATGAAACATTTAAATCGTAAGACTTACATTCACTTTAAAAACATGCATCCTTAGTCAAATTGAAACCATTGTTCAAATCATGTTCATGCTAAGCCAAAGGCCATCAAGAGTTTACAAAACGTTTCATGATCAATCCATGTCAATGCAATAAGAGTAGCTCATCTATATAGCTTATCATATCAAGCATTCAAAACATGTAAATATGGTGCAAGCACCCAATATGCTCAAAGAGCCATGGCAAGGAGACTATGTGATCACAAGTCTTAACATTACATTCAAAACATGAGTTTCATCAAGAGTTTCAACATAATATTATCCATGCATATGCCATGAATGATGATCAAGAACATGGGTAATGGAATTCAAGCTTAATTTCTCAATTTGAAAGATAATTCATCATAAATCATGTGAAAATCCTTAAATAAGGCATAATGCAAGTTACCCATGCTTAATTAAATCGTGAAAGGGACATGCACTTTGATTCTTCAAGGGTTTTAATGAACATTCATAAATTCAAGCTTAAAATCATTTTTAAATTGCTTAAAAACTACAACACACAATTCCCAACACTAATCTACAATAATAGTTGAAGAACCCAATACTTAATTGAAAGCTTAAAATCATAATTTAAAGGTTAGGATTCTTGGGTCTTAAAGTATGAAAGAAGATCCTTGAATCAAATCCCACATACCATGATTTCACCAAAGGAATTGCAAAGTCAAACTTAGTCAAGGTCGTCTTCCCCAATTTCTTCAAGCTTTCTTCAATGGAGGTCAAGATGATTTTAGAATTCTCAAAGTGAATGAAGGAGGCTTATAATGGATGAAAATAAGTTAGGGTCTTAATTTAGAGGTTTAGGAGACTTTAGGATACCTAAAAGGGGCCTAGGGATTTATTAAATCATGAAATTATCATTATTAAAATGGACTTTTAAATGCCAAGCATAGTCAAATGGAGGTGCTACAGTGCCCGTGAACTTGACTCATGGTCCTTTCAAAGCACCTTCAACCGACACTTAGCCAAATTTGCAACGTGAACTCTCGGAGGACTTTCTGGACCACTTGACGAGGGGATTCACGAACCGTGTGGCTTCACACGGACCGTGTACTGGTCTGTGGAGCCACAATTGGCCCTAGAATCAGCCCCCAGCTCAGGTCAAGGTTCTGCCCCACTCAATGGACCACTTGACAGACCGTTCAAAAGCTCACGGACCGTGGGGTGGTCCGTGAGTCATTACTTGTGTTTTGGGGTGGTTCCTGGCCACCTCCAACTCGCTGGACCATGGTATGGACCCCCACATGGACCGTACCAAGGCTCACGGTCTGTGGTCCTTGCCTTGGGCCATTTTCAGGGCCTATCTCCAATGTCTTCTGGATTTCAGGAAGTCCCACTATTTTAGCCATAACTTCCTCATACGAACTCTGAATCGAGTGAAACCAGTTGCGTTGCAAAGATAAATCAAAGATATTCAATTTGATATGTAGCAGTCCACACGGTTCAACCCTCATCAAAATTTATCTAGATCAAAGTCTACTATCCAAACGGCCTCTCTAGGCCACCAAATGACCCATTTTGCGTTCGGCCACTTAAACTCAACACGTGGCTACCAAAACTCAACCATGACAAGTATAACATCATACAAGACCAACCATAAGGATTTTTCAAAATATTTTGGGTCATTACATCATCTACCCCTTGGGAACATTCGTCTTCGAATGAGCTAAGACTAGGGCTTGAGGACATCAAACACAAAACATGAGACATGCTGACCAAAACTCAAGGGATCATGCATCATATCATAAATCATTCAAAACTCATGTAAAAACATCATTTAAATCATTTTCGTGCCCATGAATGCATGCAATGTCATGAAACTCAAGAAACAAAAAATTAGGATAATTTAAAGGATAGAACCTAGTACCTTAGCCTTGAGTAGATTGGAAGAGGTAAAGATATCACTCCTTCATGTCCAACTCCGCTTCCCACGTTGCACTCTCCACATCTTGATTCCTCCAAAGTACCTTAACCAAAGTCACCTCCTTATTGCGAAGCCGGTTCACTTTTCTATCTAAAATCTTAACCGGTACTTCCTCATAAGTCAAGTTCTCTTCAATGGTCACACTTTCCAAAGGTGAAATGGCCTTGGGGTCACCAACCAACTTTCTCAACATAGACACATGGAAAACCGGGTGAATAGAGCTCATATCCAAAGGCAAGTCCAACCGATAAACTACATTAACAATCCGTTCCACAATCTCATAAGGTTCGACGTACCTTGGGCTCAACTTGCCCTTTTTACCAAAATGCATAATGCCCTTCATGGGAGACACCTTCATATATACCTAATCGCCAACATGGAATTCAAGGTCCCTCTTTCTAACATCCGCATATGATTTTTGACGACTTTGGACCGTCTTCAATCTTTTTCGAATCAACTTCACCTATTCATTAGCCTCAACCACCAAGTCCGAACCTATCAATGCTGCCTCACCAAGTTCAAACCAACCAACTGGAGACCTACATCTCCTACCATACAAGGTCTCAAAAGGAGCCATACCGATGCTAGCATGAAAACTATTATTGTAAGCAAACTCAATGAGAGGTAAATGATCATCCCATTTTCCCTTACACTTCAACACACAAGCCCTCAACATATCCTCCAATGTTTGAATTGTCCTCTCAGCTTGTCCATCAGTTTGAGGATGGAATGCGATGCTTAACGTACCTTAGTACCAAGCCCCTTTTGAAAAGATCTCGAAAAGTGAGAAGTAAATTGGGTGCCACGATCCGATATGATAGACCTTGGCACACCATGCAATCTCACCAATTCCCAATTATACATCTTATCATACTCTTTGGCACTATAGGTAGTCTTGACCGGTAGGAAGTGAGCCGACTTTGTCATTCTATCAACCATGAGACATATGGAGTCAAATTGTCTTCTAGTACGGGGTAACCCAACAACAAAATCCATATTTATATCTTCCCCCTTCCAAGTAGGGATCTCAATGTCTTGTGTCAAGCCACCGGGCCTTTGATGTTCTACTTTCACTTGTTAACAATTAGGAAATTCCGACACAAATTTAGCCACATCCCTTTTCATACCATGCCACCAATACAACCCTTTCAAGTCTTGATGCATTTTGGTAGATCCCGGATGAATAGAATATTG
>JBCEWC010005234.1:0-25449 GCA_038996855.1 Solanum aculeatissimum | reverse complement strand
CTATAATTAATGACAAGGGTAAATTAGGAACTAAGTGTAAAATTATCTCTTGATTTCATAAACTGGACAAGTATTGTCGGACATCCTAAAATAGTACAGGGGCGAAGTAAAGATGGACAAAGGGAGTAAAAGAAACTAGAAAAATGAGAATTAATGCATTCTCAACTCTTCCCCCACCATTCCCAAAAGAACATAAACAAAAACAAAATCTTAGTACGTTTCTTCATAACCAATATCCATCCATTAATCACTTCATTAATTAGACTAATTAATTATGTCCAAAACCGTTTCATATTTTGCATTTATTTATAATTTTTTTTGGAGACAAAGCATTGGTCTATGCACTCTAAATGTTACTTAACCTATTAATTTATCTCCATTTTCTTATTTTACTGATCACAGACACAAAGCAAAAATGCCTAAATCTCTTTCAGATTTTCTCTCAAAGAAAAAAAATAAACCCATCCCACAGCAAACTTCTAATTCCGCCAATCAGACTCTCTCATCATCCACTAGTTGGTTGCTCCGCGGGTGTACGCACCCCAAAACGCCCTCGTTCTCCTCCGTCGATCGCAAAGAGAAAAATGTAAAAGGCGAAAATAATGCCGCAACACTTGCAGATGTTGATCGTTTCCTTTTTCATAACTTTAAATCCTTTTATTACGATCAAGATAATAATGAAGCTGAAGCTAATACTAGTAAAAAATCCGGTAATACCAGCGCGATGAAGAGAGGCAAAGAAGGAGAAATTGTCGAAGAAATTGCAAGAGGCCAAAATTCATCATCTGAATCCCTGAGGTACAACACATTTTTGAATCTTCACGTGAAAATATTTTAGATAACGAATACCAGTGAAATTTGCTCCGTACTTAATTATATCTTCAACAGGTACGTCATCCCGCCATCCAATCATACCGGATCTCGTCGTTTTTTTGTGGCAACTGGTTCATCAAGCTCGCTAATTGAAGAAGCACGGACGAGCATGACCGTTTCTGACGATACTGGATCCATCTCAGCCATCACCACCACCACAGCGACCAACGCAAATTCAAATGAATCATCGGCAATTAGTACTGAATGTTCAAAGGAAACACTGAGTTCGGATGATTTTATCACACTCGTAACGTATTCTCCGAGTCCATACGACGATTTCAGGCAATCGATGCAGGAGATGATGGAGGCGAGATTGAACGATCAAGGCAAAATCAATTGGGAATTTATGGAAGAGCTATTGTTTTGTTATCTAAATTTGAACGATAAGAAATCGTACAAGTACATACTTAGTGCGTTTGTGGATCAAATCGTCATTTTGCGTGAAAATTCCGGCAGAGTACCGGCGATATCACGGAATGTTCGACCATTGGCTGGGGAATTAAACCAAAGGAATACGTAACGTAAGAAATTAGTCACAGCTTTAATTTATAATTAAGTCGATGTATTGACGGGGGAGGAACAATGTGTTGTTATTTTCTGTTGCTTCACATCAGTAGTATTTCCATGTCACTTTATTTATAATTTAAGTTAAATTCTTTCTTCGAAGAACACATTATCCTCTGTTGGGGACATTCATATTTATATTCTGAGGTGACATTCTTCCATTTCTAAAAGATGAACAACTACAAAACATTTTCCATAGGACATTTTCAATTAATTTTTGGGCTCAAAAGTCTTTGGTAAGAGAAAAGTCATTTTCCAGAATTCTCTTATGTCACTTTCATTTGATGATTCCGCCCTTTGTTTGTCATAGTTAGGGATATCTAAATGACAGAATTTTATGAGTTGAGTTTAACATAATTATTTTTTTTTTAAATTGAGCCAATTTAATTTTTAATTTTAATCTATTTTGCTAATCTTTATTTAAATTGTAATAGTATATGTTCCCATATTGGAATTATAATCCATTTGTAACTTAATTTTTTTTTATTTTCTTAGTTGAAATTCAATTGTAACTATAAAAAGTAAATAATATATATTAAAATTATTGAGATTATACGGATCAAATTGTACAGATCATGACTCAATTCATATTTTTAGTCTATTTGAGCTTAATCCATTTGTGCCCAAAATAGATTTGAACGAATTATGACCCAATCCAATTTGAATTTCAACCATTTTAATATTTTCAAATAACATCCCCAAGTCACATTAAACTTTTTTGAAAATGATTCTGTTTATTGAACTCCAAAAAAATTATGTGAGAACCACTTCTTCCCACATAAAACATTTTTCATACCTACACCCTTAATCAAGAACTGAATGTCACCGCTCCTTTAAAAAGTGGTACTAGTATACAAGTATAAGCATTGTACTAAATTTCTTGGGCTTGAACTGCAATAAACCACAAATGGTAAAGACACTAACAATAACTACACCTCATTTTTCAAGCAAGTCTAAATCAATTATATGAATACAGAGACTGTTGCTCCGTTTACCTCTCAGACTAATATATGTAACGCAAAAATAAACTGAGAAAGTACAACAGTTCTTTATTTTTTTTTCCTGGATCTGTTTATTAACCTAATAAATAAAGGATTTAAAATATTAAGTTAATCCAATGGTATTTCAAATGTATCTACCCAATTACGCTATTCACAGTTTAACACCACAAAATAGACAGGCCAAATAAATTAACAACCTGCCAACTATGAGTCAAATTGTCCTCCACATAAATTACACCCCCTCCTATTTGATCAACTCTTTGGGGAATTAAATAGTCTAAAAATCAAAGGGCCTCTAGAGGGTATTCCAGTTCGTGATTGGAACTCCCAACTACAGAGTATTCAACATTAAACTTCTATACGCCTTTCTTTTATAACAATGGTATTCAGTCGAACTTGCACGCACCTCAACTATTTTATTAGGCACTTATCGCCTTCCATCATAACACCACCAAAGGTTAAATATACGAGAATACATCATTTGGTGTTTTCCTTCTCTCTTGTTCCTTGCCTTAGCCATCACATGGACGTACTACTCACTGGCTGTGTGCCTGCCTAGGACCGGGGAGTACGAGAGTTTTCCTTGTTAGAACGGAAGACTCATTAACTTTATTAGGATGACTTTGCACCTCACAAGTCAGCTACTTCATGATTTCTTTTTAAATACTGATCATACAATGAATGGTACTTCACGGGGACATAATCCTTAAATCTGCAACAACCAACAACTAGATTAGAATTCAGGCTGAAGTGGAGAAAATAGTTAACTGCAGAGATCATACCTGTGAAGGAGATGTAGTCTATCAGGAAGAGAAAATAATCTTGTGATGGATTGAAGAACCTGGCCTATCTTCATTGCTTTAGACTTGAGTGACTTCATATACCCGACAAATTCATGGTATTCCGTATCAGTAAGCTTTTCTCTGACCTGCATAGGACATCACAGCAGAAACACTCAACTAATAACCCCAAATTTTGTCTTAAACTGTCACAAAAGATAAATTCAAGCAGAAGGGAAAATCTCAAGCCCAATGGCCATATATAAGTAACTTGTGAACAATGAACTTGTAAAGATTAATTTAAGAAGTTGATGTTAAGAAAGTCCAATAATATAAAGAGAGAAAAGGTTCACAATTGCCCCTGTACTATCTGAAACTAATCAAATTTGCACTCCTTTAGACCTTTTTTTATTAAGTTTTTATTTTTTTGATAAAACCTTGCCCTCCGTTACACTTCTCGTGCTCGCCCTTGACCGCTAACAGAGCTTCAAATTGAAAATAATTTTAATCCATAGTCAAGCATTGAGGGCTAAATCTGAACCTTCTTACTGAGAGAATTAGAACACGTGGAGACCACCTATTATTTCACGAGAGCTCTGTCAATGGCAAGAGCAAATACGAGACTTTTTCCCAACCGAAGGGGTATGCATTGAACAAAAGTTTCAACGGATGGCAAAGTTGTTCAATTTCGAATAGTATAAAGACAAAATTTGGACCTTTCACCTAAAAAGAATAGCAAAGAACTTAAAAGGATGACCTTACAACATAAAATTCCACTACTTCACAGTTTCAGACACTTGTCTAGATCAAAGAGGATCTTTGTTAAGTTTGAGGAAAGCCCTCAAATGGAGCTAAAGTATCGAACTTGACCATGTTTAACCTACAAATTTAGCTAGTATTTAATCTAATCCAAGTGACTGGTGTATCCCAGTTTATCCATTAGTGATTGCAGAAGTCTTCTCATATTAATCTGAATCTTGAATCACCCAAAGAAGACATTCCTAAATCACTACTGTATAACGAGGAAATGCATTAAATTTTTTTCTCTCCATAATTATACTTGGTTCTTCAGCATGGGCACATTTGTGCACTCACTCAATAGTCAATGATTATTTAATGTACCAGAGTTTCAAGTACCTGTGAAACCAGAAACTAGTAAAAAGAAAAATAGTGACAAGAAATAGACACAACATAGTAAAATACCACGATATGCTCCGGGTTCCAATATCAATCAGCAAAGTGTTTTCAAAAGAAAATCAAACATTAACAGCAGAAATATCACCATAAATTAAATAACATAAGGATTTAAGAGAGATACAAAGGCAATCTTTAGTTGCTCAACATCACTGCCACTAAATTGAATAGACAAGATAACAGAAACACCACAACAGCAGTTAAAGCAAGAAAGACAAACATTGTAGCATAAAGAGGTTGATAAAGAAAGAGTAAATTTCCAACATTTACCTGAACAAGAAAAGCTGATCCTTTCTGCTCATTATTGCAAGGTGCAGAGCTACGAATGCCATCATCATTTTGCAGGTCAACTGACCCTGCGATCTTTCGTGATGTCCTCTCATCTTCAAGAAGATTCGCTCTATCTAAATTACTGCTTCGTGTACTTTGTTCATCAGAGTACTGTGACTTCTTATTCTTCAATAAATATCTAAAGTCACTTTCTGACAGCAGGTGATGGGCAACTGAGGAATGGTCAGGACTATCATGAGGCTTTGGAAAATGATCACTTTTACTGTCAGATCCTGTTAATGTTAACCGAGGCCTCTTCATAGAACAAGGTACAACAACATCTTTTGGTTGTTCATCAGACAATTCATGTTTCGTCAAGTCAATTATTTTCTGATTACTAATTGACAAGTCTTTACGTCCAGGGACCAATAAATTGCTTGCATGTTTTACAGCCAGAATCTTAGCTAGCTTATCAGATCTAAGAGATGATTTATTAGCAGGAAGTATGTCTTCCAGCCTACCAGGGCTGTTGCCTTGCTTAACTGAGGGAGACAATTGATTAGTAGAGCAAGGGAAATCCACTGATGAGACCTAAGTACAGAATCATGTGAAGAAAGAAATCAGAAAAAATGTACATTATTGTCAGATTGACTTTAAAAGATACACTGACTAAATTAACTTACCGGAGAGGTGAGAAGCTTATCAAAGTGAAGTTGAGACTGAGAGCTTCCTACTCCCTTTACTGTTTCTGCAAGAGAGAATAACCAGAACCGATAGGTAACAACAATGACAGTAATATGTAGTAACAATAACAATTTTAACTACCTTAGCGAGGAAACAACCTCACTCTCCCAAGACCCCACTTGTGGAATTACACTGGTTATGTTGTTGTAGTAGTGAGGAAGTATTATTTGACTCAACTAATGAGATAAGCCAAAGATGCACATAATTTTGACTAAATCACTAAAAAGCATTTCAAAAGCATGAAAAGAAAAAACATGGTTGCTTCCTCACTATACTTCACAAATGAAATTATGTTGCTTTCAAGGGCTAGAATAGATTGATTTGAAGAACTTGTTTAAGGGTTGCCCCATTGGAGAACTTTTCATAATCTCTTATTCTCTTGATATAATTCTCTGCTTAGTGAACCCTTCGGGGTGGCCAAGTGGTTTGGGCTCGGGACTTCCATGTTGGAGGTCTCAAGTTCGAAATCCCATGCCAGCGAAAGCAGGGAGTTTGCCTTTTGGGTCGAGCTCGTCGCACCGGATTTGCCTAGTGCGGGTTACCTCTCGTGTATGTTTGCGAGCTATTGCATAGGAGCAAGGAAATTACCCCGTGCGCACCAAAAGGGTAGCGCTATGGGTTTCCCTTGTCATAAAAAAATAATTCCCTGCTTAGTGACTTGATCTCTCTTTCTTTGGAAGCTCGTGCAAAGCATTGTTTTGATTTTTATACAGTTATAACCTACACACTACAAAGTTGGTATAAGCACCCAGTTATAAGTCATCCATGAGGTTGAACTGATTTAAACGAAGTTCCAATTGAGATGTTCTCGTCCAATTTATACAGAGTAGACTTACCAAAAATAGGCGAATTACGCGATCATTGTCAATTTCTAGCCTCTTATAAAATACACCAAAGTTAGCCATTAAATCTGAACAAACTCATTTATGAAGCTTGTCTAAATCCCTCAATTGACTTGTCACATCAAAGATATTGGGTCTCCAAAACAAGAAAAAATATCATCCAATCTACTCAGTGTAAATGAAATGAGAAATCAACTGTCAATTAAGAAGATGACATGTTTGACAGTAATATCAGATTTTTTTTTTATGAACACTACTAGAGAACTGGCATTAGCTCACAAGCATACGAAAACAGTAAAACAAATTTGGTAATACAAATATAAGGTTTGTGACAAAAAAACATGAGTGAAAATGGGATTATTCATGAGCTAACAACTACGCCCCAGTCCCAGAAGTCAGCTAAATGAATCATCACTTCTCTATTTAAGCTCAACTCATGTCATCATTGTACCACATATTAGAAGTTCTCTAATAAAAAAAAAACTATTTTTCTCTATCTTTTGGTGTATCTGGTCAGAAAGGAACTGCATGTGGCTTAATGACATCTCAACTCCAACCTATTCACTCAAAGCTAGATGGTTAGCTAATTTTTTTAGTTGGAACAATCACAACATCAAATATAGTGCTGACTAATTATTTTGGGTTTTGTTAGCTCCCTGACCTTGGCATAGAATCATTTGTACAGGAGCTAGCTATCACTTCTTTTGTACTCTCTGGCCTGTGCATCTGCTTGATGCCAGAATTTCCCTTGAAAAATATCACCTTTTTGCAAATTTTTCTTACATTATGCCATATCTTTAGTTAAGTTTATATTGATTCCAAGAACCACTTCCTTCCATATGATTCTAGGTCTACCCCATCCCATTTTAACACCTCCACTCACCATAGTTTTGCACTTAGGGACCGGTGCATTTGTCGGTTGGAAGCATGCCATGGACAAACCTGTCATGAGCTAACTACCTATTATACTTTTTATATATAGACTATCTACAGTTAGTGAAGAGCAGGAAGCATGTTCGAGAAGAAATTATTAAGTACGTCCACACACACCCATTGATTAGCTTGATTTTTCAGCTGAACCAAACAAATGTAGGTTTATTTCTTCTATGCTGAAACCAAACCAAAACTGAAAAACCAAACTGAACTGCTAATTTGAGTTCAGATTCTTTTTGGTTTCAACCAATGCTCTCACCCACTCCAATAAATAAACACCACAGAATATCTGAACCATAACTAAACAGAAAACTGAAACCGGTTGTCAACACAACCTTTGATCTACAGAGATCTATCTGCATATATCCTAAAGTATTGTCAACCTAGGACTATTCCCACAGAATACAACATGTCGAGTGATCTAGGATGTTCAGGGGAAAATGGCATCATTAACTACGAGCAAGAGAATGCAATAATAAACCAAAACAAAGTAATACAACTTTCTTTTACTAGTTATACTTTACCCTTGTCATCTGGTAGCATCATTTCTAGCTTTGTAGGGCCATGAATTCTTCCATCACGAAAAAAGCGTGTCAATGAAAAGACTACTTCCCCAAATTTGGAATGACACTGGACAGTGAAAAAGATAATAATTTAGAAAAAGAAAAGGCAAAAATTAGAGCAAAAATTATTAATTTAAACAAATCAACCTTGATATGGGGTTGTATCCAACGTGATACTTGTGACTGACGATTGGAGTGTGTGAATCTGCTTAAGATAAAGGGAAAGTTAAAGACAGATGCTTCAAAATTGATAGGCCGCTCGATGCAATAGGCAGAATGATGACCAATGACACACAGTAACTCTGATTCTGCAAAAACACAGTGGGAGCACCTATTGCTAACTTCCTTTTAACAGATATAGTTGACTCATGGCAATAAAAGTTTGAAAGTCCACGTGTTTATATCGGCATTCAATATCAGAATGAGCTTAAGCAATCGAAACCAAGTTATTCAACTATCTATACAGTATCACAGGTTTGACTAAGTTTTAAGCAAGATATTTCATTACCAGCTTAGGCGAATAAACTCTAGCAGCATTCTGGTCAAATGTAAAAGGGAAAAAGAGCAGCCAATATATGACAGCAATTTGGTGAAAAGTTGGCATGGCCCACAGCCTGATTATTGCTCCAATATATTGATCACAATATGGTCAAAAAATGGTATATACTCCCCCGTCCCATTTTATGTAGCACTTGTTTGACTTGGCACGGTGTTTAAGGAAAAAAGGAAGACTTTTGAAACTTATGGTCTAAAACGATCCTTAGATATTTGTGTGGTTGAAAATCATTTCATTAAGGGTAACGGAGAATTTTGAAGTTAAATTATTTCTAATTAGAGCAAGCTGACATTCTTTTGGGACGGAATAAAAAGGAAAGAGTGCCTCATAAAATGGGACAGAGGAAGTACCTTTCATCACAAAATATAATTGCTCCAAAATCATGTTTATGACGAATGACACGACCCACAGCCTGATTAACTGCCCTGGTTGCTTGTTGAGTATACCAATCTTCTCCTGTTAGGACCTGTTACATCACTTTTTAGTATGAATATGCTCAGCCCTCGGGAAAGATGGGTTCAATAAGAAACAAGCTCAGAAGTACCAAAACACCTTTTTGGTTTGACCTGTACCTTAGATCCAGTTGATTGCGAAGCCATCTGCTGATCCAGGAATTCACGTTTCAAACGAACCTAATTCAGACATACGATGCACAAGGTTTCTATGAGAAATATTGGAGAAGAATATGATTGAATTTTCTCAACATTATTACACAGAGACTCTATTTTTAGACACTAAATTAGACTCCTTTTCAACCTAGGACACTACAATGAATCCTTTTCCAAGTAGAATTCTATATATTATTCTTATTCTAAGTAGGATTGTATATATTATTCTTGTTCCTATTTGGCTATTCCTATTCTAACACTCCCCCTCAAGCTGGTGAATACAAATCATATGTACCTAGCTTGTTACAAATGTAATAAATATGAGGATCGATGAAGAGCTTGGTGAGTTATTTGCAAGTTGACCACTCGACTTCACAAAATTGGCAGTTAATCTCAATGTGCTTAGTCTTCTCATGAAATATTGAATTTGATGTATAAGGTTGATAAAACAGTGATAAATTCCTGAATTACAGTGTTGAACTTTCCAAGCGAAGCTTAAGAATATCATTTCGGACCATAGAATGACCTGCACAATTGACATATAAAGCTACCAGATTCCCCTTAAGCAACAAAATCAGGTGGTTACTCTATATAGACTTCTTCCTTGAGATCATCGTGGTGAAAAACATTCTTAATATCCAACTAAACAAAAGGTCAATGTAGAACGACAACCATAGATAGAAAAAAGGGACAAAAGGGACATATGCCATTTTAGCCATGAGAGAAAACATCACTCTAATCTAACTCAAATATCTAAGTATATCCTTCTTCTAACACTGCAGAAAAATTCAGATTTGTTGGAGAAAATGCAATGTTTGCTGGGAAGTGCTCGAAATCTGGTATAAAATATATGGGACATCTCGAAGTCAAGAAATGAGTAAATATTACACAAAAATTCCATGTAAACTGATCGGAACTTGTTCATTCGCTGGGTTATTAGACTTGATGGAAGAAAATGGTCAAAATTTGAGAAATAAAATTATATGGGTAGCGTCGAAATGATAGCACGATCCTATAAAGAAAGAATTATATGGGTAAGGTCGGAATGATGACATGACCATACGCAAATCAGATTTGAGAAAGTAGTCACCGAAAAGATGGCACGGTGCTACATAATTAAATATGAAAAAGTAGTCACCAGAAAAGGCACGGTGCAACACAAATTAGATATGAGAAAGTAGTCACCAGAAAGATGGCACGATGCTAAGCAAACACTGACGGATAGGGAGTTGACAAAAAACAGCCCCAAAAACTCCCCGGAAATAGACGCATGATGACCTCTTTGACTAAGTTTTTTCCCCTGAATATGGGGTTCATGCATGTATCATTGGCCCTAATTTTGTTAACATAATCAATGGTTATACGGACAGCATATATGGGTCATAGTTGCACGCCCGCCCGCAGAAGCTTTTTTTTAAAAAAAATTCTACTAAGATCGTAGAAGCTCTGATACCATGTGAGAAATATTGGAGAAGAATATTATTGAATTGTATCTCTATATTATTACACGAAGACTCTATTTATAGATACTAACTAGACTCCTTTTCAGACTAGGACACTACGATGCAATCCTTTTCCAAATAGAATTCTCTATATTATTCTTATTCTAAATAGGATTGTATATATTATTCTTGTTCTTATTCCTATTCTAACAGTTTCATTGGACAATTGTACTACCAGACAAGTGAGTTGACAATAGACTAAGTTCAACACATTTATTTTATGATTTTATCAGACAAGTGCAATATATTTTTTAAATTATCAACAAGTACAAAACATTTTTCTAAAGGAAATTAGATCCTCATATCCAGATTTTCAGATGAATTGAGGATCAAAGTACTCCATCCCCTAGGTTGCTTTCATATATTTGGATCAACAAAATTACCACAAACCAAATGATATCAGGAAAGAAGTAAATTAGAAACATTAGTTGTTGAAGATGATATGTCAGGAAGCAAAGTGACTGGATGTAAGTTTTTGATAAAACAAAACTAGGAAACACTTGAATCAGTGAACAACTCCAAAGAGAAAATCAACACAATAGCAGAGAGTATGTTCACAAACCTTAGGATCAGTCCTTGTGGCAAAGGGGATGCCAGTGATTACAACAGCTCTACCAGCATGGTCAGTAAAATCCAGCCCCTCACTCACCTATTACCAATCAATCAACCCAGGAAACATGATCAAAGGGTGCCACTTATAACACTATTATCAATGATCTAGGATAATATGAATGTATACCATTATACAAGAACTTAGGAACATTTAGGCAATACACTTTCACAATTAATATAATTATCACATTATTTTGCTACTGTTATTGTATTTTCTTATAGAATTTACATTGATTTTTGTTATAGCCGCTATGATATATCTATTGTTTTTTTTTGTTTTTTTTTTCCTTCTTTTACTTGAGGTTGATACATTTGAGCCAAGGATCTTTCGAATACAGCTTCTCTATCTCCATGAGGTAGTGGTAAGGTTTGCGTACACTCTACCCTCCCTGGACCCTACTTAGGGAATTCACTGGGTATGTTGTTGTAATTCATTTGACACATCTTTTATGAGATACCCAGTTGTATGCTTCACCTTCTGTAGTTGCAAATAGCTTAAATTTACAAGTTCAATAAATTATGTCCATTGCTCAATGTACAATTATGATAAGTTTATAAAACAGTGTGCACAAAGGAATAAGATATGTTGGCCATTTAAGTTTTCCCCCTTTTATATTTTAGACAGAATGTAGGTTTTCCCTAGTAAGCAGAAATAATACCACGACTTACCTATAAGAGATATGTCTCTAAGAAGGAAATCCAGTAAAGTGCTAACGACACTAAGTTACTAACACAAGATCCGCTTAAACTATTTTTCCTTTTCTTTTATAACCGACAAACCACGTGTAAGTTAGCTTGTCAAATTCAAACTGTGCTTAGAGGTTTACAACTCGAAGGAGTATGGGCCCATCCTCCTACCCTACTTCCACTTAAATGTCAAGCTTAAGTCAAAGGCAGCATTCAAACTCGTGATGTGAGGCCTAACCCACACTGCATGCATTGCATCCTTACCAGTGAGTCAAAGACCAGGGCATTACAACTCATCATGTCAAATCGCTACTAGTTAAACTATATTGAAGACTTCTAGAAGCATCTGCTACTCATAAATAACATAAGCTTTGATTAAACATTCAAAACTAAACAAATTCTGTTACCAAGAGCTAAAGAAACATTTTAAAAGTAGAAACCTACTTTTCCACGACAGACGGCAAAAAACACAGCCCCAGATGTTGATTTGTTCTTCAACTTGGTCATATAGTCCTGTTGAGGCCCAACATATCTGAGTCAAATACAGACACAGAATGGATAAAAGAGAAGTTACAAACATTGCATGGTGTACTTCAATTGCCGTAGGAAAAAGAGAAGATTGTCTTGGTTCAACCACAGGTAGCTTGTGTTTGCATATCCTTTCCCATATTGTGCTTGAATCCATTGAGTTTGAATGTCCCTGAATATTTTCATAGCCAAAAATTAGGCTCACGGAAATCAATGCCAAGCCAATGTCCATTTTCATATTGTCTAGATCTTTACCAAAGTTTTCCAGCAGCCAATGCATTGCTCCAAAATGTAATATGAAGGAAAAAATACAAGAAGGCCATCTGGTACAACGCGCGCAAAATTGACTGAAGCATAAAATCAAAAGAATAACCTCCATCAGAAACATTATCTGGAAAAATCATCAGCATTTCATAGTTATGCATACACCAGATTCCAGCATCACATTCCACATACCAATGGCATTCCCAAGCTCTTGCTTGTATTCAATAGAATCACGTGTCCTATAGGATGAGTTGAATGTATAACCAGAAGGGCCCACAGGTACAACACCAGCCCATATCTGATTGTCTGATATAACATGAGGGTTCTCTAAACGGACTGGAAAATCTCTACAAGCAGCAAGAGAGGAAAAGAGATAGTAAACCAAAGTCCATGCCGGAACAAAAATAAGTAAAAAATATTTTTGGATAAACTAGACTCACAACTTCAATTCCTCAGCAAAGGAATCCATTGGAGATAATGTGCCAGAAGTCAAAATGATCGATCCAACACCTAATCTGGAGAACTGCTCCATTGCGATACCTGGATTAAAACACCACCAGCTCAGTGTCCTAGATCCCTTGCCTGCAGCACAAAATCAATGATTAAAAATATGCAGGGGAAAGGGGGAGGGTTAATGGTTAAGAAAACAAAAGTTTATGGAGGACATAGGTATCCAAAGAACTGATGCTATTTTTGCACTATGCCGAAGAGGAATCTAGTTACCTTTAAAGGAATCCATGCCATTTCCTTGAACTTCCTGAACATGAACCTGATAAGACAAGAAACAACTTCAATCAGACAACTGAGTGAGAATCAGGATTTAGTACAATCATGCAAGTCCCCGACAAGATCATTCTTCATCCTGCCAAACAAAAAAAGGCAACATAATCTCCTAACTTACACGATAGTATTGAGCATGAGGGTTCCCATCATCTCGGAAAATCTGCTGTAGAATGTCGCCCATGCTTTCCAATCTGCAGACCGTGCTTTTTGACTTGTTTGTTTTTCCATCTTCAGTAGCGTTTGCATCTGATTCAAGAAGCAAGTATTCAGTGATTTCAAATGGAGAAGCACCATATAAAGCTAAAATAAATACAAAACACTATTCGACCCTGGCTACAAAAGCTAAAAACAACTCAAAAATTTTCTGCCCACTTCCATTGCATGGAACACATTTCCTTTTTTTAATAAGTGATAAGTGACTTTTATTACACAAGGAGTTAAACCTTGGTATAGAAATATGTACATTTAGCTTCTGACACAATTCACATAATTAACATTAAGCACACTTTCTCAAATGAATACAATTTAGACAAAATTATAGGTTTCCCTATGAAACCAACTCTCGACTCGAGTTTAACAATTTTGGACCTCTAAAACTATAGGCAGTAAGAACTCACCTTCTTCAAGAAGTACAGTTGCTTCCTCAATTATATCAATGAGCATGTTGGCAGTTTTCTGTGTGATATTTAGATCAGCAAGAAACTCATAAATGTATGGTCCAGGCTTCGTGAAACCCAACTCTTTTGAATCAATGGGCACTTCAGCAATTTTTTTCTCAAGCTTCAACAAAAGTGCTGCACGAGATGCACACTGTTAAAGAGTGTGGCATCCATTTACTACCTTGGATACAAAGGAGTCAAACAAGTAAATTTTATTATGAAATAACTGAGGACAAACACAACAAAACAAAAGTAAGAGGCAACTTGATTGAACTCTAAAGAGAACAACAACATACCCAATAAAATTCTACGAGTGGGGTCTAGTGAGGGTAGAGTATATGCAGACCTTATCACTACCTTGTGGAGATAGAGAGATTGTTTCTAAAGAAACCTCAGCTCAAATGTACCAATCCCAAAAAAATAATAAAAGTCGCAAAATAATTGAAGAGTAATAACAACATAACTACTATAGCACGACTAATCCTATGACAAACCTTAAATTGTCACACGGCAAGACAACATCCTACCCCTACTAGCTTTCTACCCCAATACGTGACCTCCACTCCTTTCTATCTAAGGTCATGTCCTCGGTGATATGAAGTTGCGCCATAAATTATATTGGACACTTACAGACACGTCTTGAACAATTAAAGTCAATGAACTATACGTTCAATACCCATGAACAAAAACAGGCCAAATGCATCCATCATAACTTCAGCAATTAACAAATTTACCTCTGAGAATTGCAAAGTTATCAGGATTACATGATTTGTCACTTGACATCTCCCTCCTTTCTATCGAAAGGTCTATACAATTTTTAGCTTCAGAGATGCAAGCTGTCAGAAGACCAGAAGAAAGGTCAAAAGAGGCTGCATCAGCACACAAGCTTTCCTGGTCAAAAATAGACAACCGCCACAACAATTAAAATTGAATCTTAAAATACAACACAAGAATAATGCAAAGATGAGCATTCTAAGAAAATACTAATACAATGCTTGAAGGTGCAATTTACCAAGTTATGAGCTTCATCAAATATAAGTATACTGTTTGTCCACTGAATATTCAAAGACTTTCTGTATCCGCGATCAATAAGATAATTGTAAGGCGCAAATAAGATGTCTACAGACTTGTGAAGTTCTCGTGATACATAATATGGACACCTATAAAAGAACCAGAAGTGAGTCCAGTCATATTATCAGCATTAAATGACAAGACCCACAAGAAAAACCTACGGTCCACTGCTTCTTCCGATGTTAACCAAATCCTCTATGTCAATAGGCTCCTCTCCGAGACTAGGATTAATCTTCATGAACTCTGTATATAATAAGACAGCATAAAGAGTCATAATTCACCAAGCACAGTTAAGACAAAAAGTAAACAAAAGAAAGTCATATGCTTAGTTACACAATCACCTTTTATGTTTTTGTATAATTGTATTAGATCGACAGAAAGTCAATACCCTACCATGATGCTTTCTCCAAGGTTGGCTGTCTAAGTCACACATCCTTTGGGTGCACTTCTTCTCTGAACCATGTCTGAGAGTAGGATGCTTTGTGGTCCAGACTACACTTTCTTATCCACATTCTATTACTTTCGCTTCTTCATCTATTTTTCCATCACTTTTGGTAGGAGGCAAGTGCTAGAAAGGCGCCCAAAGCTAGCTTAGGATATATAGCAGAGTTTCTCATTCTCAAACATTTCTACAATGCAAGGTAAGCATTTTAGATTCCTAGTTAAGGAGTCTTATTTTTTTACAAATTTCCATTGACACTACATAATGCACCTTTTTTTAATAAGGGACACTACATAATTTACCACTAAGTTTTGTCTGAATCTTTTTGAAATTTCTAAACAACTATCCTTTGTAATGTAGATTGTGTCGAGGATAGATTGTGGCTAGCAAGTCATTTCACTTGTGTTCTATTTCTTTATAAGGCACACTACATAAGTTACTATTAAGTTTTGTTTGAATCTTTTTGAAATTTTTAAACAACTATCCTTTATAATATAGATTGTGTTGGGGATATATTGTGGCTAGCAAAGTCATTTAACTGAAATTATTCATTACATGGATGTCAGTCCAGATGGGATAGTGCTTAACTTCAGAGAGAACAAGTTGGTCAAATAAACAAAAACAACAACATACCCAGTGAAATCCCACAAGTGGGGTCTGGGGAGGGTAAAATGTACGCAGACCTTATCACTACCTCATAGAGATAAAGAGGTTGTTTCCGAAAAGAGAGAACAAGTTGGTTGAGGGGATGAAACCTTGATAATCGATCTAGAAAATCAAAATACTATTGTTTCCCAGGGCAAAGTTACCAGTTTCAAAAAATACTATTGTTTCCCCGGGATTCTTCATGCTAAACAAGATATGGATCTGGTCCAGCCTTATGATTGGCTATTGAGCCCATCAAATGAGGCTCTCAATAAAGACGAATTCTAATCGAAGCTAACAAGACCAACCAAGACACGCAAGAATGGCATCTTCCTTCTGAACTTCCTTCTGAAGAAACTTTTTCCTACTTTATCACCTTTTGAGACAGTGAGGGGTGACACATATTTGGGAATTTAGAAGAAGAAAAAGACGAAGGAAAGATAGAATGTAGCACCACCAGCACTTATTTGGTGCTTTGGATGGAAAGAAAGAGGAGAGGACATCACTTTTTTATATGATTTTTTGGTGCACCCACGAGATCCCTACTGGTGTAGACGACTGAATGTCATTTTTAGAGAACCATATTGTGTATGTTTTTTATTTCTGTTACTACTTGTATAAGTTTTATCATCCAAAAGCATCAATATAATATTACCTCATCAAAAGAAACACTTAACCTTTCTTAGATCACCGAAAAAATTAATAAAGAACTCTTATTTGAGTCAGTGCTATAAAACAAAAATTAATATATCCAATCTCCCTGGTTAAATGGTCACAAGAGCCTTCAGCCTCAATGGCAATGATTCACAATGTTCCAGATGTAAAAATTCAACAAAAACATGTAAAATGAGAACCATGATGAGAGAGAAAATACAAGTTGACTATACAAGCAAAACTATTCACGACGTTCTAGAATCAAATTGCAAAAAAAGAACATATACCTGGCATGTGTTACAGGACAGAACAAATAAGAAATTAACCATACAAGGAATCAACTTGCCGTTTAACACAGCTTAAGAGGAAATTTGTCTAAATCTCTCAAAGAAATTTGTTTAAATAGCAAGGTTCAGATGTTTGTCTCTTGATCACAAAGTTATATACTGATGAAGTATTTGTAAAAAGCCATGGCCTCTCGTAAGGTTTTCTACGTTGGGTATACTTCTTGTATACGGGCAAGTTTTTGCCCTTTTCTAATGAAATTTATTACTTTATTAAAAAAATACAGATGAAGTAAAATTGTAACCATGATAAGACAAAGAAAGTACAGGTTATTCATACAAGCAATTAACTCACGATCTTCCAAGTAATATCAAAAATTCATATAGCAGACATGCATTAAAGGACAGAGGAGGAAGAAGTTTAGTCATATAAGCAACAAAACCAGTCATTTTATCCGGCTAACGAGGACATTTGGACCAAGTTCTTCCAAGATATCTTCTTAAAAGATCAAGGTACACGTTTATTGTCTCCAGATCACAAAGTATATACACGGACTAAGTGAAATGGTAATCATGATGAGATAGAGAAAGGAAGTGGTTTGGGCTTGAGACTTCCATGTTGGAGGCCTCAAGTTCGAAACCCCCTAACAACGAAAGCAAGGGGTTTGCCTTCTAGGTTGAGCTTGCCTAGTGCGGGTTACCTCTCCTATGTAGTTTGCAAGCTATTGCATAGGAGCAGAGGTTTACCTTGTGCGCACTCAAAGGGTAGCAATTGCGGGTTCCCTTTGTTATCAAAAAAAAAAAAGGAGAAAGGAAAGGTAAAACTATACAAGGACTCGACTATTTATGATGTTCAAAAGTAAAAAATACCAAACAACATATAGCTGACTCATGTTATATGACAGAAGAATTAATAATTAACGAAACAAGCAATTAAACCAATTATTTAATCTAGCCAAGGAGGACATTTTTTTCAGTGTTCGTCAGAGTTATCTGCATAAACATCCAAGGAACATTATAGATGCTTATCTCCTTATCACAGAGGTCATACACAGATGATGCAACAATATAAGGACCAAATGATAAATTAATAACTGATTCGAATACTGAACAAAGTATGATCAAGCAAGAAAACAAGTGCATAGTAACTAGCGAGGTCTTGATAAGTCCAATAATTACATATTTTGATATGCATACTTCTGCAGTAAAAAAGTGTTTGACACACTGACATACAGCACCTTTATTAATTAAAGCTAAATAAATTCCTAGCCGTATCATGTATATTTGCATCTTTGCTTATTTTTCTCCAATAAATTAAAAGCATGAAGTGGTCTTATGAGCAAAAAATTCAAATAGTAATTTAAAATTATAAAATGCAAGTGGTCTTATGAGCGTAAAATTTAAAAAGTAATGAAGTGGTCTTATGAGCGTAAAATTTAAAAAGTAATTCAAAATTCTAAAACAGGCTACTTTGTCCACCAAAGATGAAGCAAATGGAAAGAAATTGCCTTCTTTTTTTTTTGTCTCTGTTGGGACATAAACCTAGTTGCCTGTGGTCTTTTCAATTTCATTGATAATTAGGTCACACCATTGGATGCACTATGTAGTCTTTCATCTTTTATTTACATAATTCTATATGGATTGTGAAGAGATATAAACAGGAAAAAGAGAACCTAGAATTATGAGCTGAACCATGCAGAAAAATGTACTTTCTAATAAAATAAAGAGTGCAATAACAGGAGAAGAATACACCAGGGGATGTGGGAGGGCTGAAGCATAAATGACACTAAGGAACATTTATAAGTGAATCAATAACCAAAAACAGTATACAGCTCAACCATGAAGAGTTCGAGTACAAGTAGATATGCTTAATATACCTGCAACGCGAGAAAAATGGGCACAATAACGTTTTTTGCGTTTTTTGCAAAGTGCATGGCAGGCATTTGTTTGTGTTTTTCCGCGCAGCAGACTCACTTCTTCATGAATGCATAGTTGTTCCCGAGACCCTAAGACTACCATTTTGGGCCTATACATCACATTATATTTGACAGAATCAGAAGCTTTATGGCATACGTAATTGTGAAGTATTGCAAATAACAAATCTTTTTAACAACATGCTGCCACTGAACTAGGACACTATGTGAAAGACCTCAATAATATGCTAACAGTAAAAGATAGTGCTAAGGCCACATGTTCAATAATGCAATCACAATTTGACTCTACCTATAGTTGGTCCTCTTTAACTCTTTCACCACCTGTCGAATTTGGCTATGTGTGCGTGATGCATATACAATCCTCGGTAATGTTGAAGATTCAGATTGAGAAGACTCATCAGACTGCTGGCTACTGGAAATATGATCTCTTAGTCCACTCTTCCGGACTGAGAAACTCCCCAAACTCTTCCTCCAAGCCAATGTGGCACAAAGAAGACACAAGGTCTTCCCTGTCCCAGTTGGACTCTCAAGCAATGCGTTACATCTCTGCCACACCACAAACATTCATCAAGTAAAACAAGAAACCACCTAATCTACTTGGATCCTGAATTCCATTCCATTAGGGCATTCATTCGACTATATGGGGAAAAAATGAAATACAGACATGGAAACACACTTCATGTAACCCAAGGTGATCTGTATTTTAGAAAACAAATTGTCTTTAGCAGGTCAGATGGTAATTCTACCCTTCTGAAAAGAAAAAAAAACTAGTAATGCAGCTGCTTACTGTGAAAATACCGTGTTGATTGGACCATCCAGTGGCAAAGCCATAGCTAAGAAAGGCAGTTCAATTGAATCCTCTTTGTTAGAAAATCAGATTGTGTAAAAAGACAAAACCTCATCTTTTTATACATATATAGTGAGAGAGAAACTTTTGAATCCCCCTTGACGTGAGGGAAGTTCTCATTGTATTGGCGAAGGTAGTTCAAAAATTTCTTCAAGTAGCAGGTTCGAATTTTTTGAATCCTCTTGTTAAATTCTTCGTTCAACCAACGGGACCACGTGTGATTATCAGAAAACTACAACAATAAGGGTGATTTTCCTAATTCCCAACAACAGAAACCCTATTCAATCAATGATCAAAGTATCTAATGTCAAATGGTTACTAGTTGAAACATTAAACTCGCTAAATACTTCAAAAATTCCACAGAAAAGACTTCTTCGTTCACAATCCATCAAAAAAAAAAGCATATTAGCAATTAAGCTGTATCCAAAAACCTTTAAAAACAAATGAATAATGAAGAAAGACATAATACATTTTGAAGGGACTGAATGACTTTTTCCATGTAAGCGATTTGACCATCGTAAGCCTTGTAAGGGAAATCAACATCGATTCCCCTAATTTTGTAAGTCGGCATCTCGTTGAATTAGCTTCCACTGATGAATCTTTTGCTTCGACGAACCCTAAGAAGACTATATCATATTGCGAAGCCTTTTAAGGTTTTCCCGCCATAATATTCCTGCGTCTTTCAGTAGAAAATACGGCGTCGTTTACTTTTGTCGAATCAACGGAACGGAAAATGTTCAAATGTGCCCTCGTACTATTTGAAATTGAGCAGATTTTTCCTCTATTAATACTTTTGTTTGAATGTGCTCTTATTGTCAAATGAGTACTTCGATTAAATATGTTGGAGAAAATTATACTTTATGTATTTATGTCTAATGTTGTTATATTCGATCCACATTTTTATCCAATATAATTTAATAATAAAATATTATTTTTCAGCTCGTAGTTTATTAGACATCTTGTTTTAAAAAATATCTTATTGTACCTTTTATTTTAATTTTTTTTCCATTCTTCTTCCTTTCCTCTTTTCTCTTTCTAGTAATGGAATGAGACCATCCGGAGGAAGTGAGAGGTAGCCTCCATCGCAGACAAAATGAGAGAAGCGATACTGTGATAGTTTAGGCATGTGCAGAAAAGAAGTGTTGATGCTCTTGTCAGGAGATGCGAGATGATGGATTTAGGGGTTACGCTGAGGGGTAGAAGTAGATCGAAAAAATATTGGGGGGAGATAATTAGACAAGATATGGCGCAATTTCGCATCACCGAGAACATGACCTTAGATAGAAAGGAGTGGAGATCGCGTATTAAGGTAGAAAGTTAGAAGACTAGTAGGGGTAGAATGATGTCGAGTTGTGTGATATAGTAGGTTAGTGGAGGTAGTTGTGTCGTTATATACTGTGTTGTTATTACCCATCATTTATTTTGTTACCTTTATTGACGTTATAAATTTTCATTTGTTGTTCACTCTAGTCATTTCATATCTAGTATTTTCTACTTTTGGGGATAATTTTTTTATTTTTAGATGAGGGTCTTTTGGAAATAGTCTCTCTATTTCTATGAGGTAGTGGTAAGGTATGCCTATATTTTACTCTCTCCAGACCCCACTTGTGAGATTTCACTGGGTATGTTGTTGTTGTTATTGTTGTTCTTTCCAGTAATGCTCATACACAAAAGACATTTCTTTTCCGATATTACCATTATTAATATTATTTTTTGCCTTCGTTTTATGTAAAAAAAAATTAATAATTTTATGTGTATTTAGAAATATTTTTTTATTCATTTTTGGAGAAATTTACATATTAAATTATTATTTTATTCTGTTATTGGAGTTACCATAAGGTACTATCGACATTTTGAAGTCTTCTGCGGCCATTGTTGAAGCTCGAAGCTTCAAAATCTGAAAATTGACTTTTTACAAATAATGTAAGTTTTGGACTTATATTTTTGGGACTTAAATTAGGTAATGTATATTTCTGTAATTCTCCTTTTATATTAATGATTTTTTCATTTAATCCAATTATGAGATTAGTTTATTAATTCTATAAGATTTTGATACATGTTAAGAGGCTAAGTGATTCGCTTGGGGGCTAGCAATAGTCTCTGAGTGCCGACCACGCCTAGGGTACCCTCCTGGGCGTGACATTTATGTATTCAAAAACTATTAACATCTCTATATTATAAGCAATTAAATTGATTTTCTAATGTTTGCCATTTTACAATAGACTAAACTATTGCATCAAACTAATAATATTTATTTAATTTTATTTACATGAATAACGTACTTATTTAATAACAAATACTATTTATATATAATTTTTAAATTGACACTGCACATACGTGCAAAACATCGTACATTGAATTATTATGCTCTAAAAAGTGTGACATAGTTCCACTAATGACTATTTGTTATTTTTATTATATTATAAGTTAATATGTATATAATTTTTTTTAAATGTTCTTTTCAAAATAAATAAAGAATATATTTTCCTTATCTTTAAGATAAATTATTTATCTCTATTTTTAATATATAACTAACTTCCTAAATATAGTCTGAATTTCATGAGTTTGTAATGATTATTTATTTGTTGTGTTGTGAATGTGCTTGCTATTTATAAAGTGCTAATCTAAGACTATTGTTCATTAGACACATTGCAAAGGAAAACAACCTTCATTGACATAAGAGTCTCTCTTTCCCCTTAAAATGATGGGAGATCAAATTACACAGTTTTTGGTATGACTTTCAATTTATTTCTAGCAATTCATTTATTCATTCATTCTAGTTGTTTATTATTCAACATTTTAATTAATGAAGGAATATTAATGTTGAAAATCTTTTTGCAGGGGACATACCTACTTCTGTGGTTCTATTTTTGCGAAGTTCAAAACTTTTTAAAGTTTATTCGGTAATTTTAAATCTTTTTACAACTATAATCATTTTTCAGGAAGGAAATTTTTTTAATTTGTTGTCAAATGTTTTTGGTTAGTGACCTGATTTGCTTAATCCGCACAAACACACATTTCACATATTTTGCACACATAAAAATAAATATATATTTTTTTCAATGGCTAATTAATAAAATTTTGTCACTGACAATAAGATTTTATCAAAAGATATTAACTGCGGACTTTAGACAATCGATTTTGTAGCTAGTTTTTCTTCTTGTGTTGGTTTGAAAGTATTTTCTTGTATATGTTTTCAAGATTCAACCTTAATGCATTTGTCAAAAAAAAATTGACATCTATTTTGCATTTTGCTAATCAAATCTGTTCTGCTTGATTTGCACAATCTTGAGCTTTAATTAGTGTTATTTCTCTTTTTAATTTATTTTCAATTTTTTACATTGAAGCAAATTTGTTACAATTTAAAAAAATGTTTTGATATATAGAAATTTAGTGTATGCTTGATGTAGAAAAAAATATTTTTCAATTTTTCTTACTCAATGTTTTTGATAAATATCTTTTTAAGAAAACAAATTCTTTAAAAATGAGAAAAATGTCTTCTCTGCTAAGAAACAAGTTCCACAACTGTCATTTTTTATCTTTTTTCTACCCTCTAACACATTCCATTCTCACCATCCCATGTCATACCATCGCACACAATCCACCCTACTATTAAACACACCTTATCCTACCCTCCATAGCTTTTATCCTCATCATCCTACACCAGTTCTTCTACTTAAAAATGAGAAAAATGTCTTCTTTGTCAAAAAAATAAATTTCACAACTGACATTTATTGTCTTTATCCCAACCCCCAACATATTCGATCCTCACAATCCCACGCCTTATCTTCGGGCACCATTTTACCCACACTCAAACACACCCCATCCCACTCTCTATAGCTCTTATCCTCGTTACACTCACACTACACCTTATCTTCCTCTTAAAAATGAAGAAAATGTTTGTCCTACTTAAAAAACAAGTTACAACTGATATTTATTGTCTTTTTCTTACCCCCCCCCCTCCCGCACATTCCATCCTCACCATCTCACGCCTTACCTCCACCATCAAACACACTCCATCCCACCCTCCATATCTTTTATCCCTGTCACACTACACCTTATTTTTCATTTAAAAATGAAAAAAATGTCTTCTCTACTAAAAAATAAGTTTTACAACTGACATTTGTTGTTTTTTCCCTACCCTCCAACATATTATATCCTTACTATCCCATGCCTTACCTTCGCCACAACTCCCCCCTTCCCCCTCCGGAACCTTATAACTACCATCCTTATCACCCCACGCGTTCCAAACTCTCTATTCACAAGGTTTTGCATACCGAACACAAGATACCCATTATGAAAATCACTTATTTTTCTTCTTACCAAACATATTTTTAATAAGTTTTTTTTATTGTATTATCATTCTTGCTGAAAAATAAATTATCTAAAGTCTAGAAATAAATTATTGACTTGTTTATATATGTCATATCATGATCATAATTAATTAAACTTGTTTATATAAATTTTGTGTGATAGATCTAAGGTTGGATCATCATACAACTTCATGGAAAATTCAAACAAGCATAAGTCATCAACTATAAACAGATTCATTGATACTGAAGTGAATGTGGGGAGAAGAGGAATTTTAGATGTCTTTAAAGAAAGATCACGCCTAGTGATTGAGAAAAAAATTGTTGAAGCAAGTTCAATGTTCTTTAAGAACAATGCTATTGGAAGCTTGACACATGGTTTTATAAATTCTCTGCAACCTTGTGTATTGGCTTCCTCCAAACCGATATCAATTATGAGTCCAACTCCATCTACTACATGTAAGAGGCATGGTTTTACCTCTTACCTTTCACTTAAAGAGATTGAACAGTCTGAGTACTGCACTTGTGTGGAGATTTGTTCTCCTAGACGTCAAGTTGTTCACAGGTACATATATATTTATTTGCTTTGCTTCTATGTTTGAGTGGGTCATTATATTATTAGTGACGGACCTATGTAGGTGCCAGCGGTTCACCCAAATCCTTTCAGCCAAAAATTACATTCCATATAGGGTAGATATTTTTATATTTTATGTATATATTAATTTTGAATTACTTAAATAAAAAATGAGATATAGTCCAGTGATACTAGACTATACTGACAGTGATCTCTTCTTGGAGTTTGTACTTTGCACTCTAGTTAACATATTTATATTTTTATTTCCTGAATTCGCTGAGTAAAAATCCTGAATTTGCTGTTATATTTTCTTAATTATGAATTTTGAATATAGGTATATGGACTGTGAGTTGGAATTTCAGGAGGATCAAAGTCATCGCATTAATATTCTTCAAAGAGCAGAACAAGAAAGCCACATACATTTGATAAGATATAAGGACAGATTTTTACCGCGTTCAACACAGAAATGCAAAATGTGCAAGAACAACTTTGAGGACAAAGACATTATATCCATGCACGGGTAATATATAATTGACAATACATTCATAAATTTACATTTTGTTTCATAATAAATATATTTTATGTATTAGTAATAATTTAGTATAATATTGCTAATCATTTCTGACTGAACAAAAATTACAGATTCTGCAGCTCTAAATGTAGAGCTAATTATATGAGGCATGACTGAACAACGCATTGCACAAGGAGGATTGGATGAGTCGAGTT
>JBCEWC010005233.1:0-25453 GCA_038996855.1 Solanum aculeatissimum | reverse complement strand
TGAGTAATGATGCTATGATGGCTTGATCGAGGACTTTCGGGTTCTCCTTCGCCATGTCACATCTAGGCCCCACTTCTAGATCGTGACAGGTAGGCTTAAAATCCTCACCTCGACCCTTTTCCTATTGGTTGTACTAGATATATACCATTTCCTTAAGCTTATAGAAGGCAATTTCTACTCCTTCAATCTCAGTTGCATACATAGCTTTCAGAACCTTCCATATCTCGTCAATGCAATTTTGGGGGTCTTCTTCAACCTTAGACCCTATGAAGATTGGTGGATTCATCCTCAAGAAATTCCTAAGTACGGGTGCAACAGTGAGCTCCTGGGAACTGGAACTAGAAGCCTGTTAACCTCTATTACCACTTTGAAAGACCACTAGCTAGGTAAGCATAGTGATGGCTTCTCAAAATTTTGCCTCTGAAGTGGGAGTTGGCTGAGCAGTAGATATCTGAGGAGTCCCAATAGCTTTGGAAGGTCAACCTCGACCTATCATGCTCTCCTGTGAAGGCACTTTTAGGGGAGGATTCTCAACATTGGAAGTTGAAGTATCGCTTTAGGTGATGGCACACTTAGGAGGTATGATCTACAAACGTGTCACACACGAGTCAGGTAAATGTTTTCATAGAGATAAAATCTATAGAAAAAACTTGAAATATGAAAGAAGTGTAAAAATTCCTAATGTACCATAGCCTCCTACTTATAAAGTGTGGTGCAAAACACACCCATAAACAAAACTCTACTAGACACGGCTTCATAGACTCTCTAGGACTCTTAAACTTTGGGCTCTGATACCAAGTTTATCACACCTTAGGAGGGTACCCTTGGCGTGGCCGGCACTTGAAGAACCATTACTAATTTTTCAAGAAAACCAACTGGCCTCATCATCACATCACACTTAGCAGCGAAAAAAGAATACCCAGGACTAGACTATGAAATAAAACAAATAACAAAATCTTTGTATAAATAATACTTTCCAATGAGCAAGAGATAGAAAATAAAATATAATATTCAACTAATAAAGAAAATAAACATCTCCCCCGAAAATAAGAAGGACTCCCCATAATCTGGAAAGAAGAAATAGGACTTCAACGGTGTGCTTGTTGAAGGTCTCTATCATATTTATCTACATCATGAAATGATGCAGGCCCGAATAGATATCAGTACATTGAATATATTGGCATGTAAAATGGCTAAGGAAACAAGTAAGGTTCAACATAGTCAATCTAATTAAGTTTAACAATCAACAAATCAACTCAACATTCTACTAATCAACTAAATCAAGGATGCAAGTTTTTGATAATTAATATAATGCTCCTAGAGGAATCTCAAGTATGTGACTCAGTCAAATTATTTATGCACAATTCAAGGAGTTTCTCTAACCAATAACCATCACATATGAGTTGGTGATGATATAATATTTACAATGTCATTGCCACAACCGTCCAATACTTGCCAAGATAAGGGACGATCAAGCCAATATGGATCCACAATCAATGTCCATTTTTGGGATATAAGAGGCATAACCCCTATCCTACGCTGGCAACACAGTTTATTGGGTTGGAGTTATTACTTGTGCCCACATCATTTCTCAATACTCCTCCCAAAGACTTAATTTGCTCATATCAATCACTGAATCAACTCTTTATATTAACTCCAATCAAACTCCATTTAATCACTCAATGAATTGAATAATCAAAACTATCAATCGTGCATACCATCAAGACTCATCAAATCATTCAAGACTCTAACTCAAACGATCATTAGACTCCAATAAGTCATGCTCATCAGATAAAGTCATGTAAGATGCTCATCATATAAAGACATGCAAAATAGAAACTTCTGGTGTAAGTTTTACATTTGTCTCACCTCTATTGTTTTCATCCATCCATTTCGCTTCTCAAAAAGAACAGATGATTTTATGTTAGTATATGTGGTATAGTGGTGTGTAATTTGTTTTCTTTTTTGTCAGTATATATGTGTATGTTTCTGTATTTGTGTTTTTAGTATGATGTGAGCGGGAGTATTATGTTGAAGAGTAATAGGGTTAATGGGGTGTTGTGTGGAAAGGAGTTAGGATTAGTGGGGTTAAGTCATGGGTTTAAGGGTAATTCATGTTGGGAAAACTGTGAATAATAATTATAATATCACAATAATTATATAACTTTATATTTAACAAAAATATAATATCAAAAATTAAATGGACATTACTAAAATAATATTTAAATAAAAATTACTATCATTATAATATTTTAAATAGTCCACAATTAATGTTTGAGTTGTGCTAGGCACTGTCCTAAGAAACTATTTCAATGGTGTGAAATATTTCCCCAGGATTAAACAAGTATTCTCTATTTAATAGAGGATACAAGAATCAACAAATTAATTAATTATCAGCAAGACAATTTAGAATAATAAATTTGACCAAGGCAGGATCATTAACTTAGAAGAAAATTAAGTTAAAAGAGGAGGAAGAGAATATAAAGAAAGAGAGAGCAAAATGAAAAATGTAAAAAACATTTCTCTGCAATTTAATGAGGAAGAAAGCCTTTTTATAGGCCAAAGAAAAAGCCAAAAAATGACAAGTGTCAAGGACACTTGGCATCATGCATGAAGCCACCAATGACAAGTGTTTATTCTTGACAAGTGCCAAATAATTCATGGCAAGTTACTGCCAAATATATTTATTAAAATAATTTTTTCAATAATAAATCCTTTTGAAATAAATAATATCTAATAATCTCCCACATATTTCAAAAGAATTTATAGAAAAACACTTTAACTTGCTGGATAAGTAAGAACAAAATACAATAAATTTGGTGTCTTTTGGACTATGAACCAAACTTAGATCGATAAAATTTAACTCACAGAATTACTAGTGAAATATAATATTTCTATGAACCAATAATTCTTATTGTAAGTTAGAGACTTAATTAATCACATTTTGACTTCAGTAATTTTATTGTTCAACGCAGTTTTGCGCGCGTGCCTGGTAATTCATGAGAGCTCTAGAGACTAGGCCAAAGTCTCATAGGAGCGGCCTCACTCCACTTCTCATATAGGTGAATCATCAAGTGTACACTACTTTAAATACACCATCCTTAATTAAGGACTATGAATTCACTAAGAGTTAATAATTCATTCCTCATAATTAGTAGCAGTTCAAGCACTCTCAGTTAGTGCGCAGTGCCGATATTGACTCTTTATTACCCATATGAACCTACTTCATGAGATCTCCAATCACATAGATTGGGTTACCATCACTATTAACAATCACATTGGCCATAAACCAATCTCTATTGAGGTTTGAAGAATTAATTTTCTTCCCACGGGTTTAGTCAGTGAATTGGCCGAATTCAATTATGTCTTCACATAATCAGTGGAAATTATTCCATCTCTTAGCAACTGCTTTATGACATCATGTCTCAATTTCATGTGTCTGCTCTTATAATTGTAAGACTTATTCTTCGCAATAGCAATTGCGGCTTGACAATTACAATGTATAGACACAGAAGGCAATACATCCTTTATCAAAGGGATACTCACTAAGAGATTTCTTAGCCACTCTGCCTCAGAATCATCTAGCTCCAGAGCTACAAACTCTGACTCCATAGTCGATCTAGCAATAATCATTTTCTTAGCTGATTTTCATGATATTGCACCACCACCTAAGGTAAATACGTATCCACTAGTGGATTTTGTCTTATCTGAATCAGAGATCCAATTTGCATCACAATATCCTTCTAATATAAAAAGAAATTCACTATACATGATACCATAATTCATGGTTTATTTCAAATATTTTATCAGTCTTATTAATGCATACCAATGCTCTTTATTGGGATTATGAGTATATCTACTCAGTCTACACACATCATAGGCTATATTAGGACTAGTAAAATTTATCAAATGCATCACACTCCCAATAATCCTAGCATATTTAAACTAAGCAACCGGGTCACCATTATTTTTTTTCAATTGAGAGTTAGCATCATAAGGAGTGGCTACAGGTGTCACCTCGAAACATTCAAACCTTTTAAGAAGTATTTCCACATAATGTTCTTGTGACAATATTGTACCATCTTCACTCCTTATAACTTTAACTCCCAGTATCATATTTACTTCACCCAGATCTTTCATATCAAAATTAATGGACAAAAGTAATTTGGTACGATGCACAACATTTAAACTTGTACAAAATATGAGCATATCATCAACATATAAGCATATTATCACATAATCATTGTCAACCATTTTTGTATAAACACATTCATCCACTTCAACAAAAGAAAAATTGTCTTTTAATAAGACTTGATCTAATTTTTTATGCCACTATTTAGGAGCTTGTTTAAGGCCATAAAGAGATAATAAGTTTACAAATTTTATTTTCTTATCCAGGAATAATACTTCCCTCAGGTTGAACCATATAAATTTTTTCTTCTAAATCACCATTTAAAAATATTATTTTTACATCCATTTGATGAATAAAAAGTTTGTGAATTGATGATAAGGAAATTAAAATTTGAATGGAGGAAATTCTAGTCACTGGTGCAAATGTATCAAAATAATCAATGTTTTGCTTTTGAGAAAATTCTTTTGCCACTAACCGAGCTTTATATTTGTCTACAGATCCATCAGAATTAAGTTTTCTTTTGAAAATCCATTTGCAACTAATAGGTTTTGCACCAGGAGGTAAATCAGTCAAAATTCATGTATTATTTTTCATAATTGAATCAATTTTAATTTTTACTGCCTCTTTTCAAAATTTAGCATCTAAAGAAGATATAGCTTCTAAATAATTCAATGGTTCATTGTCAACAAGAAAAGTTTGAAAATCATTTCCATAAGAAAAATATTCTTTTCTAGGTCTTTTACTCCTTCTCAGTTCTTCAATACTAGGAATAGACTCATTATCTCTTTCAACAGGTGCATGAGAAATTTTATCACATAGTGAAAATATATGTTCAAAAAATTCAACATTATTTATTTCAATAATAGTATTAGAATCAAGCACATCACTTCTTAAACAAGAAATCTATATGCAACACTATGTTCAGCATATCCAATAAGCATGCAATCAACAGTTTTAGAACCTATTTTTCTCTTTTTAGGTCAAGGCAAAAGAACTAGCAAGGCACCCTCACACTTTTAAGTATTTCAAATTAGGTCTATAACCTTTCCACAATTCATAAGGAGTTTACCAATTTTTTGTGAGGAATTCTATTCTGTAAATGACAAGAAGATAATATAGCTTCACCCCACAAATGTTTAGGAACATTAGAACTAATTAGCATAGAATTCATCATTTCTTTCGTGGTTCTATTTTTTCTTTCAACTACTCCATTAGACTTGGGTGAATAAGGAGGGGTTATTTCGTGAATAATTCCTTCTTTTTCACAAAAAGCATTAAGAGATACATATTCTCCACCTCGATCAGATCATATTCTCTTTATTTTTCTACTAAGTTGATTTTCAACCTCAGATTTTAAGAAATAAAAGAATCAAATGCATCATCTTTATTTCTAAGCAAATACAGTTTAGTGAATCTAGAAAAGTCATCAAGAAAAGTCACATAATATTTTTTACAACCTCTAGTCATAATTTGTTTCAAATCACCCAAATCAGTGTGAATCAAAGATAATAATTCACTTTCTCTATTTACTGAAAAATATAATTTTTTTGTAATTTTAGCTTCCACACATATTTCACCATTTATAAATTATTTGAGTCTAAATCAGATATTAAACCAAGAGATTGCATTTTCTTTAAATATGAAACATTAACATGTCCTAATCTAGCATGCCATAAAGAAATAGACTCAATCATATAAGCAGAAGTTGATGCATTGCTATTAAAAATATTGACTATAAAAAGTCCCTGGTTACAATAACCTTTTCCCACAAAAATATTATTTTTCGTGAGAATAATCTTATCAGATTCAAAAGACACTTTGATTCCAGCCTTATTTAGCAAAGCTACAGAAATCATATTGACTCGCATTGTAGGAACATATAGCAAATCCATGAGGGCTAATGTCTTTCCTGAAGTGAGCTTCAAAAGCACTTTATCTTTACCCAAGACTTTAGTAGTTTTTGAGTCTCCAAGATAGACCATTTCACTGTCATCTCCTATTGATGTATAGGAGGCATATGCTTCTCGATTTGTATAAATGTACCGAGTAGCCCCAGAGTCTACCGCCCATTCTTTTATATGTGGTACAAGGTTCACTTGAGAAATGACAGTAGCAATAATATCATCTCCTTCAGCTAAATTAACTTTTGGAGGATAACTTTTTTCTTTGTCATTTTTAACTCTTTTCCTACATTGAGCTGCATGCGGACTTGAGTTTTCACAAGTAAACCAACAACTTTTCTTTTTCTTAAAGTGGGAATCATTAGGCTTGTAACCTCAAGATTTATTTTCATACCTGTTATTATTGTTGCTTTGACCTTACACTAAATTTTCCTTTAGAGTCAATTGTTTAACTTTAAAAGACTCTTTTCTGTTGGTATCTTCAATTAAAATGTGAGTCACTATCTCCTCAATAGTGAAATTCATTTGCTTATGTTTTAAATTATTTTTATAATCATTCCATGATTCAGTCAATTTTTCAATCAATACTCCAGCAACAAATTTTTCTTGTGGGGAAATTCCTTCAGTTTTCAAGTCCTCAAGCAATTTTTTATACTCATTTATTTGAATTTTTATATCCTTCACGTCACTTATTTGCCATTGGTAATATCTTCCCACTACAAATTTTTGTTTAGTAACATCTTCAGCGATAAATATTTTAATTAAGGCTTCCCAAATTACCTTGGCATCTTTGCAACTACAATACACGTCAAACAATTCATTAGAAATAGTTTGCAGTATAGTATGGAGACATACCTTATTGGTGTACTGCCATGATTTCAAAAAAAATTTCATCACTATCAATGCTAGGTTGTGGATTTAGTAAAGCATGGGCAACACCATGAACATCGAGCAATGAGAAAATACGTTCTTGTCATCTTTTAAAATTTTCATTTGCAAAACTTTTAATATTTGACACATCCGAAAAAAGGCTTAGCATAAGGTAGTACAACCGAAACAAAAGTAGTAGAATTAGTACCAATATTTGTAGTATCAGAAAGAGTTTCAGTAGTAGAATTATTTGCCATAGTTTCTTAGATTGATGGGAAAACTGTGAATAATAATTATAATATCACCATAATAATATAACTTTATATTTAACAAAATATAGAATACCAAAAATTTAAATGGACATTACTAAAATAATATTTAAATAAAAATTACCACCATTATAATATTTTAAATACTCCACAATTAAAGCTTGAGTCGTGCTAAGCACTGTCCTAAAAAACTATTTCAATGGTGTGAAATATTTCCCAGGATTAAACAAGCCTTCTCGATTTAATAGAGGATACAGGAATCAAAATATTAATTAATCATCAGCAAGATAATTCAGGATAATAAATTTGACCAAGTCAGAATTATTAACTTAGAAAAAAATTAAGTAAAAAGAGGAGGAAGAGAATGTGGAGAAAGAGAGAGCAAAATGAAAAATGTAAAAAAAAATTCTCTCCAATTTCATGAGGAAGAAAGCCTTTTTATAGGCCAAAGAAGAAGCCAAAAAATAACAAGTGTCAAGGACACTTGGCTTCATGCATGAAGCCACCAATGACAAGTGTTTATTCTTGTCAAGTGCCAAACAATTCATGGCAAGTTACTGCCAAATATATTTATTAAAATAATCTTTTCAATAATAAATCCTTTTGAAATAAATATCTAACAGCTCAGGATAGTGGGTTCATTTTAGGTTAGTTTTTTGATTTATTTTTTTAATTAAATACTTATATATAAAAAATATAATAATAAAAATATTAGCTAACTATTTTAAACTAACAAAATACAAGAAAAGTTAAATAGCTAATCTAAAAATATAGTTAAGAAACACTAGCTTATTTATTAAAATTTAAAAAGAGTTATATTTTTGTAAGTTTTTATTTCTTTTGAATAAATTCTAAACAAATTTATATAAAATGTGGTATGATTTTTGTGGTTTTAAATCTTTTAGAATAAACTTACTAGATTAAGGTAAAAATAAAAATATACAATTTGGATCTAAGATAAATATTTAAATACTATAAAGGTATTAAATTTAGATTTGATAAAAAATATTAGGTGTTTACAGAATGCCCCTCTTTGCTCGGGAACATGAAGAATTTTCAAGCAAAGAAGTGAACGTATCTAATTTTTAGCCTAACCATTTATTAAAAAGTAGAAAAAAAGTGAAATTAAGAGTGGCTGAGCCTGGCTTTGGGTGACCTACATATCTCAAATTATAAGAGAATCAAATCACGTGTAGTTCAAACAGGTACGGAGATGAATGGATGAGTTGGAGAGTTGAGTGTCATCCCATCGATATTTCGGTACGTGGTTCCTGTTGTTACATTGAAAATAATAAAACTAAAAAATAAATATAAGATCTTATCTATTCTACTTATCTTGGCTCTTTTTTCTTTCAAGTCTTCCTTTTGGATCTTCAACTATCACCTCACCTTCTTCTGGAGGGTATCTTAATCTCAAAATCTGGATCTTGAAATTAGAATTTGACACTTGAGTTTAAAACTTGAATTGAGTTACCGACGCTCCTCCAGAGAAAAGTTCGTAAACTATTCTTGAATGCTTGTTTTCTTGATTGAAGCTAGAAGTTAAATCTTGATATATTGAGTTGTTAAATGGGTCCAAGTCGACTCTTAATGTCATTGATGATTGACATTCTTCACTTCTCTAATCGAAATAAATGATACTCTATTATTGAACTTCAAAGTTGTGATCGCAGAGAGACTTGCCTGTCATCAAAGACAAATAAAATCAAAATAAAATTGTCTTGTCCAATTTATACTAAGAAATATTTGTGAGTTATTTTATTTGGATTGAACATCATATATAATATAACATGAAAAATGAAAAAAAAATTGATCTCAAATAAAATTGAATATTTTGCCTTGTGAAAAATCAATATAGGGCTTCTTGTGTCCTAAATACAACCAGGGATTATTGTGCCCCGTGAAGACATGAAAGATGAAATAGAGATTGTCGTGCCCTAAATGTGACCAGAGATTTCTATGCCCCATGAAGACATGAAAATAAAATAGGGGTTGTTGTGCCCTAAATGCAACCAGGGATTTTTGTGCCCTATGAAGACATGAAATAAATTAGGGATTGTTGTTTCCTAAATGCAATCAAAGATTATTGTGCCCTGTGAAGATATGAAAATAAAGTAGGGTTTGTTGTTCCCTAAATTAAACCAAGGATTATTGTACCCTATGAAGACATGAAAATAAAATAGAGGTTGTTGTGCCTTAAATGCAACCAAGAGTTTTTGTGCCCTGTGAAGACATGAAATAAATTAGGGGTTGTTGTGTCCTAAATGCAACCAAGAGTTATTGTGCTCTGCGAAGACATGAAAATAAATTAGGGATTATTATGCCTTATGAAGACATGAAAGATGAAATAGGGGTTGTTGTTCCCTAAATACAATTAGGAGTTATTGTGTTCTCTTAAGACATGAAAGATGAAATCGGAATTGTTGTAACCTAAATGCAACCATGAGTTATTGTTCCCTATGAAGATATGAAAATAAAATACGATTTTGTGTCCTAAATGCAACCAGGATTTATTGTACCCTATGAAGACATGAAAGATGAAATAGGAGTTGTTGTTCCTAAATGCAACTAGAGGTTATTGTGCCCTGTGAAGACATAAAAATAAAGTCGGGGTTATTGTGCCCTATAATGCTACCAAGGGTTATGATACCCTATGAAGACATGAAAATTAAAATAGGGTTATTGTGCCTTAAATGCAACCACGGGTTATTGTACCCCAACCAGAATTTTTTGTGTTGTGTGAAGAAATGAAAGATGAAATAAAGGTTGTTGTGCCATAAATGCAGCTAGGGGTTATTGTGCCCTGTGAAGACATGAAAGATCAAATAAGGATTGTTGTGCCCTAAATGCAATCAAGGATTATTGTGTCCTATGAAGAATGAGAGTTCTTTCATTTCATTTTATTTTATTTATTTTAATAAAATAAATAAAATATCCTCCAATTTTGAAATTTAGAAATTTTAAAAGTATTTTGGATTATATTTTATTGTCGATTTTTTTAATTTAATTTTATTATCATTTTTTTTAAATGCCCATATTTGAATTTGTCAGGAATATGAGGGGAAAATACTATGTATATTTTTTATTTGAGATCGAGCCTCTTTAAAGGACTGCCTACGTATCTCACCATATCATGAATCATGTCTGCCATAGTTTATACAAATCAAAAATATTTATTTTTATAAAATTGTATCTTCTGAAAAGAATATTGGATAGAAAGAAATTATTTTTTTATTGATCATGTCTTGACTTTAGCCGGTACCAACAATTAGTTATACATATGAATCACCTTCAAGTACTTCTAGGCAAATTTAAGGTCAACTTTGAAGTAATCTCTATAGTTTCAAATGGTAACTCAAACATACTTAAGTATTGATAATATTTGTTCATAGCATCAAATAAGGGGTTAAAATTACTCAGGTCCTCATACTTCAAGTGTCTTACCAAAATAAAGTTCTAATTCACACAAAATAGAAAAAAATTAGATTGTAGGACATTTTGAGAGTCACTCACACTCAAAAAGATGTTCAATGCTTGAGATTGAGATACCCACTCACACTCATAAAGATGCTCTATGCATGAGATTGAGATACCATATGATTGACTCTCATGTAAGTATCCACTAATGTGAGTATTCACTAATGTGAGAACACCTAAAATGAAATCAAGTAGGACATTCTACCAACTTAAAATATAGGCTTGGAATGAGTAAGATAATCTTTTAAGATAAAGTGACTATTTCTTCTCCAAGTATTGCACTATGCTCTTAATTTATTCTCATCTTCAAATTTGATCTTCTTCTTCTTCTTTTTTTTTTTTACTTTTTTCTCTTTTTTCTGAGTTTTTCTCCTTTTGTTAAGAGTTATTTTTTCTGACTAATACATTTTTTATCTTTCACTTTACCATCCAACTTAAAATTTTATTTGTGCATTCATGCAGATGGAAAAAATAGACATATTACATTTGTGCACTCAAAAGGATATAGGCTAAAATATGATTATTGAAATAAAAATATTTTAGGCTCAAAAAGGAAAACACTAGGGACATGTGTTATGGGTAGGCTTACAAAGCACGATTGGATGAACAAAAAACCTACAATCCTTTTTCAAATTAAATGTTGCTCAAAATTTTGCCTCAACAAATATTTGGGCCAAGTTCTAGATCAACAAGTCATGTTATTGAACTTTATATCTAAGGTTCACCACACAAAGTACATTAAACAATGAGGTCAAAATTTTTTAGTCTTAACTTTAAGCAAGAAAAATTTTCAAGTGTGGAATAAGTGTAATCAAGAAGTACAAAAGAATCTATATGGGTCACAATAAAATTGGTTCACTCTATTATGCCAAATAATTTAACATTTTTTTCACACATACTTCTAAGTATGTTGGTACCAATCAAGACAAGAAACACTTCTTTTTATTTTTATTATTTTTATTTTGAAGAAAGATAATTATTTTTTTGAATAAGAGTGAAAAAAAAATATTTTCCTTTTTCGAACATAGAAATAAGATCTTTCTTTTGAGTTTCTTGAATAAGGATCATTTTTTTATTGTTTTTAATTCTTTTGAATGAAGAATTATTTTTTATATAAGAATTACTGAACCTGAGGAGGGTTATCTCATCGAGGTGACAACCTAGGCATGCGTTCAACTTATGAAAATATTAAAAAAAATTCTTTGTTTCTTTTGAATAAATAAAACTTTCTTTTTCTTCTTTTTTGAATAAAGAAAGAAAATCTTTCTTTTCGAAATTGATTTTTTTGAATAAGGATCCGTTTTTTTAATAATAATTCTTTTTTATATTTTTATTTTATTCTTAAAATAGGAATAATCGAACTCAAGGAGGATTGCCTACGTTTCTCATCAAGGTGAGAATCAAGTGTACGTAGTTATCAAAGACCATAACCAAAGTCTGTATTTATTTTTTGTTATAAAAAATAAATATTTATTTTTGTTTTATGAATAAGGAATATAATTTTTCTCTACAATTTTTTACTTTTGATAAGAAATAATTTTCTTCAATTTCATCAATAAAGATCACCGAACCAAAGGAGTGATTGTCTACATTTCTCATCGAGGTGGTATCAAGTTTGCATAGTTCTCAAAGATCATAAACAAAGTTTGTATTTAATTTTTGTTATAAGAAATAAATATTTTGTAATGACCTCGAAGGTTATTTTTGGCATTTTGGGATCTTTTGGACTTTGATTTCTAAATTTTAATTGACGATTCCTCCCTCATCTTATCTCCGATTTTGAAATGATTTTCATCATTGAATTCCTTGTTACTTGGAGGAACGTTTTCATGTATTAATTTTCAGATTCTGACTACTTTTTTTAGCATGGGATTTTTTACCATTCTACTCTTTTAATCCAAATTGATTGATTTTAGTGTAATTAGATTTGTTATATGATTGTGATGCTATATTTGAATAGATTTTGGTGATTTCGAGTACCACAGAAAGGAAAAGGCTTTGAATTTGAGTTGACTCGGGCTTTTATCTAAGGCAAGTGGACTTCTAACCTTTTGTTAAGTATGATGGAACCTCGTATACTTCTATGTTTATGGAATTGAGCATTTTGATAACATAAATTGGGGATAGTGTTTTACCATTGTAGGCTTTGATTATGGGTTTTTCGATTTGAGTAATTGTGGGTGTTTGTGGATTTTTATATGCGCCTTTGTTGTGAAAATTGTGCACTATTCGTAGTTGATCTTAATATTATGATGAGAATGAAACTATATTATGAATACTCGTGCTCTTGAGAGTTGCTCGATTTTTATTGTTGATGCATATGTATATATGATTCATATGGATATCTTGCATATTTTATTGTCATGAACATGATTATTATACCATCCTTATATGTATTCGTTTGATGAACCATTTAAAATGAAAATCCAAAGACAAATGGTTTCGGCTAGTGAAAAAGAATAGAAATGAAAAGTCGAAGGGAAATAGTTTCGGCTAGTGAAAATGAAAAGAAATGAAAAGCCAAAGAAAAATGATTCCCACTAGTGAAAAAGAAAAGAAAGAAAAGAAATGAAAAGTCGAAGGGAAATAGTTTCAGCTAGATATGAATGTTAATGTCGAAGGGAAATGGTTTTGATGGATACATGGTTCATGGGTGGCCTCGATGGATTCCGTTATGAAACGATCAGCGGATGTGTATCGTAGGACAGACATGCATCATGATTATTTTATATTGCATCACATTATTCACATATCATTGCATTCACTTCATCTCATATCACTCCTTATTTGATATTTTTATGCATTTGGCTTTGTGACTATATATTGCACCCTTTAATTTATGTATCAGTTATACATTTTGAGAGGTGATGTTATCTGATGAGCTTATATTGATACTCTCGGATTGCATATATTGTGTACATTATTTATATTGTGCTAGGACTTTTCTGGGTGCAGGTTCGTAGTTCGGTGATATATGGTTGGGAGTTAAGGAGTTACTTGTGTTCTTCATTGTTTTACTTTAGGTTAGTTTTCATTTATTGAGTACCCTTTTGTTTGGTGCTCACCTCTTACTACATCATTTTAGGTTGTGAGTCTGATCTTCCTTGCTAGCTTTCATACAGACAGGATCGAGCTTTGGATCTATAAAGAGGTAGTTGTTTATCCTTTCAGCAACCTTTCAGAGATTTTTCCTTTATGTTTTGTTCTATTCGAGGACTAGACATTGAGATTTTTATTTCATTTGAGTATTCTGTATTTAGAGACTTGTACATGTGACACTAGTTCTGGGAAGATTATCGTTTTGATTTCCTACGCCTATCTATCCTATTTAGACCATTTATCTTTTGCTTTATCTTTATGTTGAGTTGTTTAGGGTTTGGGCTAGGGGTGTCAAATGGGCGGGTTAGGTTGAAATTGATAATGTGAAAATGAGTTAAAATAGAAATTGGGTTGGGTTATGACACATTCAAATTTACTTTAGGCTCAAATCGGTTGGGCCCAAATGGGCTAAAATTCGGGTTGGATCTTGACCGCCCAATTTGACTCGCTCAATCTCAATAATTATAATATATTATTTTTTATTTTTTATAAATCACAATTTGAATTCAATTCAATAAATAAAAATGAAAAGTTACAATTTGATAGATAAATGATAGAAAATATAAAATAGATAAAAAATAACATACATTACATCAATGCAAGCAAAGAGTCTTAGAACAGATTGAAATTGGAGATTAAATTGGGCTCAATTTAGGATTGTTTTGATATGGGTTAAGACTTGAACAGGTTAGAATTGAACCTAATCAAAATTATCTTGAGCCAACCTATAAAATTTTGAGCAGGTTAGGCGGGTTACCTACATTTGGGCTCATTTTGAACCCCTTAGTTTTTTGACTCACCTTAGTGAGTTAGGTGAGTTTCATCACATCTAAATTTAGAATTGTGATAAGTTGGTATTAGAGCTCCAAGTTCATTGGTCTCACATGTGTACAAACCCAGTCGAGTAGAGCCTTAAGGATCGGATCGGTGCAGAGACGTCCATTATTTATTCTTGAGAGGCTATGGACACTGTTAGGAAACCCTCTTTTACTTCATTCTAATCAATTGGTGTGTGGGTTTTGTTTAAGTGTTGAGTGGTCATGTGTCTTTTTGACAGATGGCGAGGACTAGAGTTACTGTCGCTACAGGACAAGGAGAGACAACCCCTGATATTACTGTTGAGGCCCCAGCTAGGGGTAGGAGTCGTGCCAGAGGACAAGCTAGAGTCCAGGGCCGAGGAGCCGCGGCGGCGAAAGACTATGAGCGGGGTATCTTTCCTGAGCCAACCATGGAGCCTAGACAGGAGTAGGTTCTTATGAGTTTGCAGCAGCACCACTACTCCAGGATACTTTATTGAGGGTTCTTGAGACTTTGGGGTAAGTAGGTAGCCCCGATGATACATATGATACATCACAGACTCAGGTTAGGATTTATCCCTAGGATCAGCAACAGACCCCTGTGGCCCAGGTTCAGGTGGAGCAACCATTAGCAGCACCGATTATTGAGATTTCACTAGTAACGTCCTTCACTGATGAGGACCGAGGTAGATATGAGAGGCTTAGGAAAATGGACCACCTTAGTTTTAAGGTGGGAAGACAGAGGATGCACATGAGATTTTTGTTACTTCATGAGAGTTTCTTGAACCTATGGGGTTGGTTGAGACCCAAGGTGTACGATATGTTTCTCTCCAGCTCCGTGGGCTAGCAAGATAGTGGTAGAGGAACTACTTGGGATCTTTTCCAGTTGGTACCCCTTTGATGAGTTGGGAGACATTTTCTAGTGCCTTCTATGATCAATTTCTTCCATCGAGTGTTCATGAGGAGAGTCGTCTGAGGTTTGAGAGTTTAATACAAGGCGCTATGACCATTTTTCTGAGTATAAGGTTCGTTTTTGTCAGTTGCCCGTCATGCTACAACTAATGTTCCTACTAAGGCAGAGAGAGTTCGTCGGTTTCTGAGAGAGTTGACTTATTCTATTAGGCAATTGGTATTTTGGGTAGCTAGAGATAGGGCTTCTTTTCAGTCAGTTGTTAGTACCACCAAAGAGGCAGAGTTGATGCAGAGAGAAGAGTTTACGGACCCCAAAAGGGTCTGAACCTCAGAATAATACTCAAGTGCCTCATCAGGAATCAGAGGTATGACCAGAGGAGGAGGTTCATTTTAACATCGCGGGGTCCATGCAACGTTTCCATCTTCAGAGCTTGAATGATGTCCTTGTGATTCATTCAGTTTGGGGCAGGGTCCATCTATCTCCCAACGGAGGCCTATAAGTCAGAGAGGCTACAACATCCCTCCTGCTCCTTCACAGCAGTGGTCCACTCCTAGATCTTACTATGGATGTGTCTCTCTTGATCTTTTGATTTGACACTGCCCTATAGAGACTTTTTTTGGGCCCCACCATTCTTATTCTGTATTATCGATCAGAGATCCAACACTACTAGCCAGAGGTTTAGCCCCGCAGACTAGGGGTTATGGTAGAGGTCAGACTGATAGAGGTAGAGGTACTGGTGGTAGAGGAGCAGGTGATATTTTTACCCATTTTACCGGTAGAGGGGCAGCTTCTACTATTAGAGGTCGAGGGAGCCATTTTTATGTTTTTCTGAGTAGACTCGAGGCAGAGGCCTCTGATGTTGTGGTTACATGTATTGTTCTGATTTTCCATGACCTTGCATCTGTGCTATTTGAACCTTGATCGACTTATTCTTATGTATCTATATATTTTTCCTTGGGTATTGACTTGCCATGTGATACTATGTCTGTGCCTGTTTATGTTTTGACCCTGGTAGGTGAGCCCTTAGTAGTGGATTAGGTGTACCGATCCTGTCTTTTGACCTTATCAAGCTATGAGACTTGGGTTGATATGACTGATTTTGACATTATATTGGGGATGGATTGGCTTTCTCTTCATTGAGCTATTCTTGATTTCTATGTTAAGACTGTGACTTTGGCTATTTGGGGTAGATTGAGCATTGTATATCAGGGTTCGAGTGGGTCTAATCCTAATAATGTGATATCTTATATTTGGGCACAGAAGTTGGTGGATTGGAGTTGTCTTGCAATTTGGCATTTATTCACGATACCAGAGTTGAGCCACCACCAATAGAGTCTATATTGTTCAAGAGTTTGTTGAAGTGTTCCCTTTAGACCTTCCTGGAGTCCCTCCTGACAGGGACATTGACTTTGCCGTTGATGTTGAGCTGAGCACCAACCCATTTCTATCCCTCCCCATCGTATGGCTCTAACTGAGTTAAAAAAGCTAAAGGACCAACTTAAAGATCTCTTGAGTAAGGGGTTCATATTCCCTAGTGTGTCTCTCTGGGGTGCCCCTATTTTGTTTATAAAGAAGAAGGATGACTCTATAAGGGTATGTATTGACTATAGAAAGTTGCACAAAGTGACAGTCAAGAACAAGTATCCCCTACCCTAGGATTGATGATCAATTCGACAAACTTCAGGGGGAAGCTCTGTTTTTCAAGATTGATTTGAGATCCAAAAATCGTCAGTTGAGGATCAGGGCTTCTGACACTTCTAAGATAGCCTTCCGGACAAGGTACGAGGAATATGAGTTCCTTGTGATATCCTTTGGGCTGACCAATGCCCCAGTTGCATTTATGGAGTTGATGAATGGTGTATTTTGACCATATTTGGATTCTTATGTCATAGTTTTCATCGATGACATATTGGTTTACCCTAAGACCAAAGAGGATCATGAGCAGCACTTGAGGATTGTACTTCAGCGGCTTAGAGAGGAGAGGTTGTATGCCAAGTTCTCCAAGTGTAAGTTCTAGCAGAGTTTGGTAGCATTCCTAGGTCATATTGTGACTAGAGAGGGAAATTGAATTGATCCAGAAAAGATTAAGGTGGTTCAGGGATGGACTAGACCTACTTCAGCCATGGAGATTCATAGTTTTATGGGCCTAACTGCTTATTATAGGCAATTTTTCAGGTCTTTTCTTCTATAACAACCCCTTTGACCAGGCTCACTCAGAAAAATGCTCCATTCTTATGGTCCAATAAGTGTGAGGAGAGCTTCCAAAAGCTTAAATATTTGTTGACCACAACTCCTATTTTGACATTGCCTAAGGAGGGTGTTGATATCACATTCTATTATGATGCATTTGGGGTCGATTTGGGTGGAGTCTTGATGCAAAAAGGAAAGGTGATAGCTTATTCTTCTAAATAGTTGAAGGATCATGAGAAGAACTACCTCACCCATGACTTAGAGTTGGTTGCGGTTGTGTTTGTATTGAAGTTGTAGGGACACTAGCTTTATAGTGTTCATTATGACATCTTCATCGGTTGATGTGTTGTCGAAATGCAGCACTTTTAATGCTTAAAACGTGGAATTTTGTGTGTTCTCGAATTGATATTTATAGGTTTGATTGTATTTTATGTTTGTTTTGCAGAATTTCAGTGTTGGCATAATGTTTGGACAAAGTGCGCTGAAACAGTAGAATTTAATGATCCACAGAACCCTTTAGGAGTCGTAGAAAGGTTCACGAGCTGTAGATGGGGACTCATATCAATTTCCAATGAAGGGAAAACTTCTTAGTTAAACTCTACGAGTGAAGAAGATGAGTCGTAGATTGATCCATGAGTCATAGAGTATGTTCGTGCCTTGAGGATCAGAAAATGAAGAAGTTTTGAAAAGTCATCAGACTACATCCCTCACGGGACGTAGAATCTTACACGGCCTGTGGAAAGGTCTCATAGAAGTAGCCTCCTGATTTCAGTTGCAATCCATGAAACCCCGATGTATGAGCCGTGTAATGAAGCATGAGTTGTGAACTTATCCGTAGACGGCACCGACACAGTTTTTCTATTTCGTTTTGGTTTTGTATTTCATACATTATAAATAGGTTTTTAGGTTATTTTTCATTAAGTTTCCAACAATCACGAAGTTTGAACAAGGTTTTAGACGATACACTTAGGATTTATCATATTTTGAGAGGAAAAACATTAGTGTGTTCTTTATTCAACCTTGTGATTCTAATTGAAGAGTTAGATTTCATATTCTTAATTCATCTTTATAAGTGCTCAATTATATTACTCTACTTCATAATTTTTGCATTTATACTGATCATGCATAGCTAAATCCACAACTAGGATTGTAAAAATCATCAGGAATTAACAAGGTAAAATTGGATATTGTGTAATTCTTGGAAGGTGTGTTAGGTTGTATTAATTAATCCTCTTCACTTTAACTATTTTTTAGTGAAGGCCTACGTTAGAACTTTCCTAGTGTTACTTACTGGATCAAGGAAGTAATGAACTGGAAAAGGGGTAATTAACAGGATTCGATTGAGATGTTCTCGTCTAATCAATCAAACTGGATTAAGGGGAGGTTGTACTGGGATAAAAGTAAGGGTTAGTAATGCAACATCATGGAGACAGATCAAGTTCAAGGATGAAATTTACCTATTCGCTGGATCAAAGATTTAGGTGAGCCTAACCTACTGTCGTACACCTACACATTGAAAAAAGTTGTATTTATCCGATAATACCAAGTTATGGATTTATGGGGAATACATCACTCTAGTTATCTCTTTTACTGATTTTTCATTACCTTGATTTATCTAGTTTTGTTAATTTTACTTTACAAAAACCCCCTTTCCTGGGAGATAAGTAGGTTAATCATTCCCAACTTACATTGAATTAATTCTTGAGACTACCATATTCCCCGAGGGATCGACCTTAACCTCAGTTAAGTTAATTACTTGAAAGTGACCGCTTTACCTTGAAAAAGAGGTGTGGCTTGAGCGATATCAAGTATTTTAGCGTCATTGCCGAGGAATATGGCTAAACATGGTTAATTCAAGTAATCGTGGGGGATTAGCTCTTGTCTCTCTTATGTCACATCTTTTTGTTATTTTTGTTTATTTCAGGAATTAAGTATAGCTTTGAATGTCTCAGGAGGACAACCTGAGCCAGGTTGAAGATGAGGAGGAACTAGAAGTTCCAATCGAATAAAGGTTGGTCGTCGACACTTTGGAGGCCATACTGATGAACTTTGAAGGTGATGGCATCCCAGACTATGATGAAACAGTACAGGCTTTGGCAGTGTCTAGTCTCTTTTGGCGACAAGCTAAGTTAGAACTAGATCTGAAAAATTTGGAGTCGCCACCCATAAAGCCCTCCATAGAGGAGCCACCAGTGCTAGAGTTGAAAGTCCTTCTAAACTATCTGAGATATGTGTTTTTGGGTGCTGACGACACATTGTAAGTCATAGTGGCAGCAAACCTAACGGGCAAACAGGAGAAGGCTTTAGTCGCAGTGCTACAATAGTTCAAGAAGGCCATAGGATGGACAATAGTAGACATCATTGGTATTCTACCTGACGTATGCACTCATAAGATCCAGCTGGTCAAAGGTTACAAGCGAAGTGTCGAATACCAACGACGCCTCAACCCACCCATGCAAGAGGTCATGCGCATGGAAATTATCAAATGGTTGCACGCTAGTGTAATATACCCAATAGCTGACAGTGAATGGGTAAGTTCGGTCCAATGTGTTCCAAAGATGGAAGGTATCACTGTGGTCCCTAAAACGAGAAATGAATCGATCCCCATGTGAACAGTCATCGGATGAAGGATATGTATGGACTATAGGAAACTCAATGCTTCGATAGATAAAGATAACTTTTCTATGCCATTTATGGACCAGATGTTAGACCGATTAGCTAGAAAGGGTTGGTTTTGCATCCTCGATGATTACTCAGGATATAATCAAATCACCATGACCAAAAGAAGACCACATTTACATGTCTTTATGGGATATTCACATTCAGGAGGATGCCATTTGGGTTGTGCAATGCACCAGCCATATTCCAAAGATGTATGAAGTTCATTTTCTCAAACATGGTGGAAAACAGAATTGAGGTATTCATGGATGACTTCAGTGTGGTGGGTGACTCATTCAAAGATTGTCTAAAGATTTTATAGGTTGTGCTACAGAGGTGCAAAGAATTACATCTGGTTTTGAATTGGGAGAAATGTTAATTCATGGTGAAAGAAGGCATCGTGTTAGGGCACATAATTTCTAGCAAAGGTATTAAAGTACACAGAGCCAAGATTGAGGTGATTGAGAAGCTACCCCCACCTATCTCGGTTAAAGAGGTAAGAAGTTTTTTGGGACATGCAGGGTTCTACTGGGGCTTTATCAAGGACTTTTCAAAGATTGCACATTCTTTGTGAAAATTGCTCGAAAAAGAGACCAAGTTCATATTTGATGTCGCATGCCATAGAGCGTTTGAAGTATTGAAGTAAAGGTTGACATCAACCCCTTTATCATTGATCCAGACTGGTCAAAGCCGTTCGAAATAATGTACGATGCAAGTGGGGTCGTACTTGGTATGGTATTGGGACAGCACAGAGATAAGATCTTACATACATCCTATATATTATGCCAGTAAAGTTCTGAATGCACCATAGAAGAACTATACTATCATGGAACAGGAATTACTCATCGTGGTTTATGCATTTGAAAATTTTAGGTCCTATTTCTTGGGGACCAAATTTATTGTACACACGTATCACTCGACACTGTGTTATTTAAGGACAAAGAAGGATACAAAATTGAGGCTTAGCCGATGGATACTCTTGCTCCAAGAGTTTGACTTTGAAGTGATCGACAGAAAAAAGAGATAGAGAACTAAGTTGCAGATCACCTATGTAGGTTGGAGGAGGAGGCCAATGGCGAAGTGTGATGATGGGGCTGAGATTGATGACTCCTTTTTTGATGAAAAAGTGCTAACAACATCGCATGACTTGATACCATGGTTTTTTCAAATTTCGCAAACTATATGGTTAGCGACATTGTGGCACCGGTCTTACACCTCACTAACACTAGAAGTTAATGATCGACATGATAAAGTTCATCTGGGGCGATCCATACTTGTTTTGTGTTTGCACAGATGGAATTAGTCGCAGCTGTGTTCCTGAGTCTGAAATGATAAGCATTCTGGAGGCATGCCATTCTTCCCTAGTATGCGAATATCATAGTGGAGTTCAAATAACATATAAGATTTTGCAGTGTGGCTACTATTGGTCAACTATCTATTAGGATACCCATGACTATGCCAAGGCCTATGATAAATGTCAGAGAGAAGGGGGTGTCTCCCGCAAACATGAGCTTTCTCTAAACACCATTATGGTAATCACATTATTTGATATATGGGGGATAGATTTCATTGGACCGTTTGTTAGATCACATGGAAACAAGTACATCCTAGTGGTTGTGGATTATGTATCAAAGTGGGTGAAAGCAGTTGCACTTCCCAATAATGAAGGCAAGAGAGTCACAATATTCTTGAAAAGAAACGTCTTCTCTTGGTTTGGCACTCCTTGGCCTATCATTAGTGATGGAGGTTCGCATTTCTGCAATAGGTTATTCAAAGAGCTACTTTAGAAGTATGGGGTCAAACATAGAGTGGTACCACCTAACCATCCTTAGACTAGTGGGAAAGTAGAGGTATCGAATCGAGAGATCAAATAGATTTTATCTAAAATGGTGAATGCAAACCGTATGGACTGGTCATGAAATCTTGATGATGCATTATGGGCATATTAGACCTCATTCAAGATGTTGATAGGTTTGTCACCTTACCAACTTGTCTTTGGGAAAGCCTGCCACTTACCGATAGAATTGGAGCACAAGGCGATTTGGAAACTAAACAAATTGAATCTAGATTGGAATGATGTGGAAACCTCGAGGATGAACCAGTTGAATGGGTTTGATGAATTCCGCTTAAAGGAATATGAAAGTTCAGCCCTGTACAAACAACGCATCAAGTTGCAACATGATCGTCGCATAAAAAATTGTCAATTTAAGCTCAAGTTTAAATATATCAGACCCTTCAAAATAGCATAGGATTTCAGTCATGGAGCCATTGAATTGAAGAAAATAAATGGTTCAACTTTCAAGGTGAATGGCCAAAGAGTGAAGATGTATCTTAGAAATGATGAGGATATTAAGACAGTAGAGGCATGGGCACTTGATGAAGTCTGAGTAATCAAGTGGGCTAAGTCATGTCGTGAAACGAAATCTGGCGCTACTTGGGAGGCAACCAAAGACGAGTGAGACACTTAGATGCCCAGGTATGTTCTTTTGACCCCATTTCTTTATTTTTGATATGTTGTGCGCATTAGGGACAATGCTCAACTTTTTTGATTGAGTGTGGGTAGTTATAGGCCTCAGTGAAGTCTGAGTGGCCTTGGCCTATAACTGTCCAATTTTTTATCCAAAGAGTTTTCTTGCCTGTGTTCTTTTTCCCTTCGAATATTTATTTTTCTGGTTAACGGCATGTTTAGGATGTTTAGGTAGTATCAGTAGCATATAGTACTTATATCTATGGAAGAGTTATGTTTTTGTTGAAAAAATGATACCTACCAAATTTTGTGATTAGATAGTTTTGATAGCAACTTTCCATGAATAGTTGTTTGACAGTTCTTGTTCTGATAAGTTAGGCTAAATTGTGATAAAAATCATGATCTGATAGTCTATCTTAATATGTAAGCAGTTCCATATGTGAGTGATCTTAATTGCTTGATTCAGTATTGTGTTTCAATTCAGAACTTTCCTTGTTACTCTGACTCATGCTATAAATTAGTCGGTTAGGAAAGGATCTTAGGTCGTTGTTCTTAACAAGTCCACTTAGCTTGAAATAACTGACCAAATATGCAATATATCCCTTGATCCCTATGTTTGAGACTAAAATTGACCTCTTTCTTTGTAAATACCCAAGTAACCCTGCCTTGATAAATGATAATTCAAAAACATAGCCCTGGTCCTTCCTTGAACATTGTGCACCTCGACTGAGGCTAAAAGCCTAAGTTGAGAGTGGCTACCAAAAGTGGCCCTGGTTCTAAGGATGGATATTGTGCACCTCAATTCAGGATAAAATCCTAAGTTGAGGGTGACTGGTATGAGGAAAAGTCACAAAATGAGGAGGGAAATGAGTGATATAAAAAGGGGAGAAAAAAACGGTGTAAAAAAACTAAAGTAGTGCCTAATCAGTGTGCTAGATAGAAAACGATTGTGAAAAAAATGAAGGCACTGTGCAAATATTGAGTCTAAGTCACCTTAAAAGGTTCAAAATAATAGAAAAAGAGGGAATAAAAAATATGGGTTGGTAGGGAAAAAGTGTATAAAAATGTAGTGTCAAAGAGGGTCATTAGTCACTATGTTCCTAAAGTATTATACCAAAGCCCCCTGAGCCTACTTTACAAGCCTAAACAATCCTAAAGTAATCCTAGTCCAACTAGTTAAAGGTGTCAGTCGTGAGTACAGGGACAAGCCTATGGTATTGGTCACAATATTTGAATGTCGTTTGAGAGAGTGAGTATTGTAGTATTATCCCAAGTACTGAATTTGAAAATATCATTATGAATGAGGAGTGGGACTTTTTTTTGTGAGGGAACTTGTATTGCATTGTTGATATTTGACTAAGTAAGTGATTGTTGCTTATTTATGGTTGCATAGCTTATCATAGTTGCACTATTGGATGTATTGGTCTGCATTGGTTTGTTGTATTGCTATCTGATGTGTATTTGAAAAGATGTATGAGTATCTGTGTTAAATTTTGATAGAGTTTATGCCATTGGGTTGAAGTTTGTGTGTCACTGTATTGCTTATCTAGATTGAGTCTGTCGCTTGAGGACAAACAATAATTTTAAGATGAGGGTGTTGATGTGCTGCTGAAATGTAGCACTTTTGATGCTTAAGACTTAGAATTTTGTGTGTTCGCAAAGCGATGTTAGTAGGTTTGATTGTGTTTTATGTATTTTGTTTTTGCAAGATTTCAGTGTTGGCATGATTTTTGTACAAAGTGGGCTGAAATAGTACAATTTGATGATCCACGGAACCTTTTACGGGTCATGAAAAGGTTCACGAGCCATAGATGGGGTCTCATACCGATTTTCAATGAAGGGTGAATTTCTGAATTAAACTTTACGAGGGAAGCAGATGAACAATAGATTGATCCAAAAGTTGTAGAGTATGTTCGTAACCTGAGGATCAAAAAATAGAGAAGTTTTGAAAAGTCATCGGACGAAACCCCTTACGGATTGTAGAATCTTACACGGGCCGTGAAAAAGTCTCATAGAATGTCACAACCCGGATAGGGGGCCTAGATGTGACATGGCAAAGGAGAACTCGAAAGTCCTCGATCAATCCATCATAGCATCATTACACTCATCATCGGTTCGGAAGCGCGGAAAATAAAGACATAACATATAAACTCTAGGGCATTGGGGACTTGGGATTCAAACTATGGGGACATTTTCGGTAATGAGATAAACATGGGTTCACGTAACACATATCAAAATCTCTAAGGGAATGGGAACTGGGAATTCAACTATAGGGGCATACCGGGGTTATGGGACTTACAAATAAGCACATCGTCATCAAAATCCTCAACATTTATATCATAAGCATAATAAATAACAATACTCATAGATAAGTCTAATAAGAAAGACTCTCATAAACATAATATTTAATATTTAAGTCGGAGTACAAGAGTTTAGGGTTTGTCCATAAGCCTCTACATAGATGAGATGGGGCCTCGATATAGTTTGAGGATCAACCTCCATACATAAATGGAAATGACAACATAATAAAATAGGTAAAATGAAAATGGCTATTTCCCTCGAACAAAAGGGCTCACCACTATTGCAAGTCTTCAAGAATGATTACACATCATTTGGTGGAATGTAGAAGTCGTCGCCAGCACCTACATGGTTAGAACATGTAGATAGAAATATAGGTTAG
>JBCEWC010005232.1:0-25453 GCA_038996855.1 Solanum aculeatissimum | reverse complement strand
AAAATAATTATTTTGAATTATTAAAATTTGAAGAAGCTCAATGATTAATTTATGACGTGGAAGGTAAAAATTGGGTGTCAACAAGGACACTTTAATTATTGTAAAAAATTTATTGTAATTTATAATGATTTAATTATTTTAGAAATGTTGTATGTTTCTAATATTATTTCATTTTAAAATAGATGTGTAAGTGTTTCATTTGAGATTGATCAATCTTACACATGCATGTTTGAATAAAATGAAATTTTTTTTTAGAAATTTTTTTTATTCAAGACATTATGAAACTCCAAACTCTATTTAATAAATCCAATAGAAGAGTGATGAATCTAGTCAAAGGAAAGAGTAAAGAAGATCTACAAATAAAAAAAATTCTTCTGCCCAGCCTCACAAAGAAAAAATTTCTATCACTCAAAATGCTTCTACTTCATTCCATAAGTCTTCAAATTAAATTTATTTATCAATTCGACCAATTTATAAAATATCATCTACTAAAACAAGACAATTTGAAAATAGATCAACAATCTTATACTAATCTTTAATTAAAAGAGATTTTCCAGCAGTAACAACATCAAGACTAAGGACCATAAAGTGATCAAGCTACGAGAAGCTTCAATGGAGATTAAGAAGAAGCAAGTACACTAGCTTAATAAAAGCACTCATTTTCATCTTCAGCTATTGCAAGAAACCATCAATGGAGATTTTTGAAAATAATGTTTGATCAGTCATTAAATATATATAATCTCTGCTGAAATTTAAAACACAAATCATTTCTCACAGAATAAGTTCCTATTGAGCCGAAAAATAAAACATAATCTGATAAGTATTCCCATAAAAATCTTAAATAAAACACAATTCTTCCACCTTAAAATCCTAGCTTTGTCCTATGTCAGGGCCTACGCTTAGCATTTTACTTGATATTATGTTGTCAATCCTCATACGAATCCATTAAGGATTGTCCTGTTCTATCTCTGCTTCTTCGCCAATTTCTACTTAATCATGAATGCCTTAAGAAAAAACATCTATGTTGTTGAAGATTCTAAGCGCCAAAGCTCTGATATTGATGAAACCCTAAGCACCATACTTTTGAGTATTCAAATGAAAAGAAAGTGATGAAAGGAAAAGCTCAACAAGAACTTTCTAGATCCAAAATGAAAAAGGAAGATGAGTAAAGTACTTTAGTATCTATTACTTAAATTTATTATTTATTATTATAATTGGGACCACATACTTTTTACAAACAATGATGTATTTAAAATAATCTTAATTTATTTTTTAAATTGAAATTTTAAATAATGATTATAATTATTTTATACTGAATAAATTATTAAAAATATTACTACAAATAATTTATTTTCTTTGTTTCTATATAGTTATAATAATATTTTTTAGTTTTGGTAAATATAAATTAGATTAACATTTTATGATATATTTTTTATTATATTAATATATAAAAAATTATATTTTGTAATATTTTTTATATTTTCTTAAATATTCAGATTTTTATTTAAATATAAAAAATAATAATATAATTTTACTTTGAAATTTGGTGCTTATCAAAAATGAAAATGACAAACTCAAAAAAGGAAAAAGTCATATTCAGTATTTATATTTAACTTATTACAGTTATTCTAAAAAGAATTATGTATCATTTATATACATGTTTTAATTAAGATTAATTCATTTAAATATAACTTTATGTAAATTATTTTTTCTATTGTAATTAAACTTGATACTAAAATTATAATTTTAATGTTAATAAAATATGCTTAATAGGTAACGATGCGTTATTTTATTTTGCGATTTTGAATATTAATATAAAAATTATAAATTATTTTATAATTTAAAATGATTTCAACATTTTATATAATCACCCTGAGATAGTTATGTTGACAAAAAACAAAATAATGAAGCTCACCAAGAGTTTAAGCTGCAGAGCTCCCTACGTTTAACTCTTAACATAATGAAATATTTCACCAATACACCATATCTGCAAGCTACAGTATTTTCTTCACTCGCCCATATATTACTAGCGCCAACGTACAGAAATTTTGAGAGAAAGGAATGACTACCAATACTTAAAAGGAACAATGACTAATTTTGAAGCAACAAATATCTTATAGGACTCAGCGATAGCTGCGGTAAGCAGGGCTGTACATGCAGCTCTCTGCATATGCCACTAGGTCCTTGGGCTCCGGTAGACGAGTGGCCAAACCTATGGAGCAACAAAACGGACTAAGTTAAGAAATATGTGTAAGCAATGACAAGATTCCAGAGGAGAAACATACCTAATTCATATGCTTTGGCTGCCACTTTGGCAGCAATATGGGCTGAAATCTTTCTTATGTTGGAAAATGGAGGGTATATGAGTCCCTTTTCGAAGTTCTCCTGAGAAACTTGCTCCGCTAAAGCTTCCGCTGTTTCAAAGAACAAAATTGGAGATAAAAGTAAAGACCTTATCAAGTAGAAAAAAATAAAAAGAGAAGTCATCTTCCACAAGGGAAGAGGCAATGATTTTTTTTCATTTGGCCATATGAGGAGTTGGTGAAGTAGTTTGCAAAATATAAAACATAGCTAGAAGGAACTGCAATATTACAAAGGAAATGAAGCTACTTAATGAAAGTGTAAAAACTGTTTTTATCAGTGCACCAAACTCGAAGTGAGAAATTTACAATTGAAATAAAACTCTTCATAACATCTAAAAGCTTGTTGTACTCTATACCTCAAAATTTAAGAATAAATGAAGCTTGCTAGAGGTGTCATGTTTGACTATGTGGTCCATGTTTGACTGCATAGGAAGCATGTTCTGGACTACTAGCTAACTATGACCTTCTAAATTTGATTGCAAAATCCTCCTTCATAGTGTTTAGAATATTATTCAACCTATTCAAAATTATGAACTAGAAAGCAGAAGTTCGCAACAAACAGCTAACTCGTGGAAACATGCATATCCCTGAGACCTAAACAGATGAACAATATGTCATAGAATTAAACAGCAAAGGTGGACCCATTTTTGCAATTTCATGGACAGAATCTGTCTTTGCTGGCTAAACATTAAGCTCCAAGATTTGCACCTACTTCATTAACCTCTAGGCTACACCATTGGGTACTGTTGGCTGCTATGTTGCTTGGACTCAGGTGCGGGTATCCGATCCGGGTGTGCATCTCATTTAGAATTCGGGAGTACAGATACGGATGGGGGATTTGGCTAAAATAATTCAAAATTTAAAAAATAGAGCTATAAAAAAAGTTAGAAAATGGGATTTGCTCCCTTTCAAGGTCTCAAGTTCGAAACCCACTAGGTGCAAACAATTTCTGAGGGCCATCGGACTGGGTAAAACCTGAATTAACCGTGGTGCACTTGCGGGAAACTCCTTGCCGAGGGCCTGTGCACCCCCGGGATTAGTCGGGGCTCTAAGAGACTCGGACACCCGGTGCAAATCATGAAAAAAGTTAGAAAATAAAAAAAAAAGTAAAATGTTGTAGGATGTAGCCAATAATTCAATTTTTCATTTTGACAATTTCTCAAGTTGTAGCAATTAGCAGGCAGCTAAATTAGATCTTTCATTTTCCATTTTTCCTTCAAATTTTGTCATGGATTGTGGTCAAAGTACCCGATCTCGATTGACCACACCCAGTACGAACAGTACCAAGTGTTGACACAGATACGGTGGCTAAAATGAAGAGTCCACACAACATCGATTGGCTGTCAAATTCCTTTCTTTTAACAAGTAATGGCTGTCAAATCTTTTACCACACCATAGGAGAAAGGCTGGAAAGATGCTGATTAAGGTAAATTATATCAGTGACATGGCATGCCAGAGAATTTCAAAATATAAGCATGGATGCATGTCAGAAGGACAACTCGCCATTCCACCCCTCTAAAAACACAAAAAACACAATGATTGTATGTACTTTCCTGTTTCTATCTTCCCTTATTTTACGTATTTTTGGAAAAAGGGAGGGGGTAATATTGAATTACAAGAGTCTCCACAACTTACAGGCTACCAGGAGCATGTCATCATGGACGCGAATTGCACCAGAAATTATCAGTCCTAGACCAAACCCAGGGAAGATATATGCATTATTTGCCTATACAAGGAAAAGAGAGAAGTTCAGTATGGATCTTGCATGAGTCCTGATAACGTGAAGAAATTTATCAAAAAGAAAAAAATGGTGATAATGAAAAATATCTAAGGTTTTGAAATCTCTAACCTGGCCAGACGCATAGACCTTCCCCTTGTACTCAACTGGATCAAATGGACTCCCACTAGCAAAAATGGCTCGCCCCTTAACGAGACGTGACAAGAAAATTACACAACTTAATAAGTCATTACACAAGCATATGGACCTTGGAGTGAAATATTGACCATGTAAGAGACCAACTTCAAACATGAAAAATAAACAGAATCATACCTCACTCCAGGTATAAGCCTCCTCAGCGGTACATTCAGACTGTGATGTTGGATTGGATAGGGCAAAAATAATTGGTTTCTGCAAGACATAAAATTGAAGGAAAAAGAAATCATCAGTTTATTATGTCACATGTTAACTATACAAACTGGTCGGACTACAGAAAGTAGCTTTTCCTATCCAAGTCGGAATTCATTATCTTACCTCATTGAAGGTTGCCATAGCTTGTACAACTTCTTTAGTAAATGTTCTCCCAGCTCCAGAAGACCCAATCAAGACTGTAGGCTTAATGGACTGGCACAAAATGAGAATTGTGAGAGATCGAGGGGGGGGGGGGGGGGGTTGGGAGGTAGAGGAAAAAATAGAGGTACCACCTTCACAGCATTCACCAGTTCTTTTACTGGTTCGTGATCATGTGCCCAGGGCCTCTTAAAATGTTGAAGCATGTCCATGCGAGACTTAACAATCAGCCCCTAGAGAGAGAATGACATATGGATGCTTCAATGGCATACAAGCTTTGGAAATGATGAAAATAAATAAGTATGATAAAGGAAATTCTAATACCTTAGAATCCACCATCCAAATTTTCTTGCGAGTCTCTTCTAGAGGGATTCCAGTCTGCACAAGAAAGAGTTGAGTATAATGGCTAGTATAATATCTTCATTTTAGACGTAGTTTTAACTAGAATGGGAAGAGCTAACTAAATAGATGAATTGCTTTATTTAAGTCTGAACCTGCTTTGACATCTCAAGAGCTATGAGTTCAGCTATACCTGTGCCAGCCTGCATTGACAACAAGGTGAATGGGACACAAAATGATCAACTGTTGAGGCAGAAAGGATGATCAAATCAGAAGAAACACAATCAGAAGAAACACAAGCAGCTCTTGAATAATTGCTAAAATCTTAGAGCAAGGAACACACAGCAACTTTAAACAGAATCCTATTTCGGTCTTACAGTAAACGATACTTAGTGACAATCAAATTTTCAATTTTCCTGTAAGCACTGTTATTTCTAGGAAATAGTGGCAAAAGAAAGGTCACAGTTCAAAGTGCAAGAAGAAGATAACATCTCCAGTATAAGTGATAGATGTACCTCCCCTGCTCCAAGGAATAAGAATGTATGTTCAGCCAAGGTTCCTCCAACCAAATTCAATGCTGCCATCAACCCAGCAAGGACAACGGATGCTGTTCCCTGGAACAAAAACAAGATAATACAATTGCTACAGAATGCGTGTAACAAACAGAAAACCACCACTTCCTACTCCAAGCACTCGTGAAAAGAAAACAACAACGAATTGATGAGTCCTTGACTTACCTGTATGTCATCATTGAAAACAAGGTGGCTAGTTCCATACTTTGCAAGGAGGTCAAATGCATTATGATTTGCAAAGTCTTCAAACTAGAGATGTGGATAAACAAAGTCAGATAATCAAGTAAAATGTTTAAGTGCGCTTATCTGCAATTTTGCCAGAAAATATCTACCTGAATGAGCACTTTCTCCCCATAATTCTGCTTGACGGCATACATAAATTCATCTAAGAGTTCGGCGTATTCCTAGAATGGAATAGAGGATCAAAATAAAGAACATTAAAGAAATATTACATCTTCTATATATATAAGGTAAAGTAAGCATGATCAGACATAAAGTTTGTGAACCTTTCCTGTAGCTCTTCTTTGCCTGAGTCCAATGTAGAATTCATCGTTCAATAAATTCTCATTGTTTGTACCCACATCAATTGTAACGGGCAAACACTGAAAAAAAGAGAGGATAATCAGGCTTTCATCTGATAGACAGAAAAAGCAACGCAAGCAGCTAAGATTATGACTGATAAACCCAAGACTTCCACCATCCAAATGAACAGTAAAGTTGGAGTACGTGGGTCCTTAAACATTTTAAAATTTACAGTTTTAGAAACTTGACAAACATTATTATAAATAATACTCCCTCTGTCCCATTTTATGTGACACCCTTTGACTTACCGCTGACGGGCGAATGCCTCCCAGAGCAGTGTATAAAGAGAGCTTTCCTACTGGTATCCCCATTCCCTGGTAAAATGTAATAATTGTTATAATATGTAAACAATGACAAATAAATACATTATGGAAAAGATAAATATAGGTCCAAAAAAAGAACTGGAACCATTAATTAAACTGAAGGAGGATTTACTTGTCCTGTAAAAAAAAGAACTTTAGGAATTTCAACAAAATCAATACAAATATACCTGGCAACCAAGGTCCCCAAGGCCCAGAATTCGTTCTCCATCAGTAACAACAATAACTTGAATTTTCTTCTCAGGCCAATTTTTTAATACCTCATGAATTTTGCCTCTGCAGAAAGCTAGCACATATTAGTTCTAACAAGAAATAAGAAATGTCAGGCCTTTAATTTGAGAAGCTATCTAGAGCATTTCAAATGCTTACTTTTCTTTCAAACTGATAAAAAGACCTTGAGGACGCCTGAAGATACTACCATATTTCTGGCATGCTTCCCCTACAGTTGGAGTGTAAACTATAGGAAGCAGTTCCTCAACATTGTCAATAAGAAGCTTGTAGAATAGCCGTTCATTCATTTCCTGCACCACAATTCATACAACAATAAACAAGAGTATTATGAAGCCACTAAAGGTGGGCATAAATGTGCAGAAGGACTTCTGGACTTGAGCTGAACAAGCAAATGGTTTTACATTTCCCTATGTCACCACACTTGAAAGATTGTTCCTAATCATCTGTGTGCTGCTCAATTTAGTATAACAGAAAGAAGCTGATAAACAACCTTAATTGCCGAAAGTATTTAGAACCTTAAAATCATTTTGTTAACTACCTGAAGATCCGTCATGGCCATGTATCTTTGAAGTGGTACATCATATTTACGGATGCTATTCATCATTTTCTTGACCTGTGACAATGAGTGGCACAACAATGTTGTTATTGAGCTTTCATCTGATCAGAAAAAGACAGACACGGAAACTATAGGATCTGTAAAAAGCAGAATAGACAACCTGAAGGTCATGACTGATTACGACAGGAGGAAGAAGACCACACAAATAGTGGGTGTCTCTCTCTCTCTCAGTGAAAGCAAGGCCTTTATTGTAGTGTGGGTTACGCAACAATGAGAAACCACTGCAAGCAAAAGAACACAGTATGTTTCAGTGAACACAAGTACAGACAACTTCTGAGATAGTAAAATATCAGACTAATACTAGAGCCTATATTATGGACATGGAAGTAGGAATTGTTAAGTGAATGCTGAAAGTTGATGATCTTTGTAAGGAAAGAAAAACGACATGGAAGTTCAGCCCTTTTTAACAAAGCACATAGGATTAGTTTCAATTTCCCAGCCAAGGAAAACAATGAAAATTAATGCTGGTAAAAGGGAAAAACAGCAGAAAAGAATAGCTGAAGCGTATGTCAAATAGCAAAAGTGCATCTATAATATCTCAACAAGGTTCAATCAGCAATTAACAACTTCAATATATTAAGAAATAAGCATATAAGTTGCATCTTGTTGATGCTTTTTATTGAAATCACTTACTTCATCAAACAATAATATACTCATAATTAATATGGAAAGCTCATCTGGCATCACCCTTGGTGACTGTTGGAACATAGAGGCATCATACTTAGGAAACAGTATTTATAATGCAATTATTCCCTCTATCCAACAATAGCTGCCCGCTATTGAGGTTAAGATGCAGTAAATGATAGGGGGTAATTTTACCAAATCACCTTTATTAATTATAAGTCATCTAAACATTGAAAAATGATACTATTTAATAACAAGAGTAAAATAAACACAAAACAGTAAATTATTCATTAATTTTATAAACAGGACAAGTATTGTTGGACATCTCGAAATAGTATAGTGGACAGGTAGAGATGGACCGGGTAACATGCAACTTAAGATAATAGTTACCAACACAAAATATGTCCACCCTTGTTAACTAAAAAGACAAATACCAATCCCAATAGCTCTTAAGTGGGGACACATTCTTATATTTTCTTTCTTCCCCAAAAGATTTTAATTTTAATTGTAAAAGAAAATAGAAGAAAGCAAGTGCCTTTATGGATATTAACAAAAGAACTAAGAAAATCAGTTCATGCAAATATAGACAAAAGGGTTATAAGTCTAGCTGTGATGAAAGCTCTATTTCGTTTCTTTTTCTAATTATAAAAAAGAGTCAGAATAGAAGAGCCTCTAAAATTAGATAAACCCATTTAGTTGGAATGGCAGGAGCATCCCTCTGGGAGGTAACGGGATCAAGCCAGGAAAAGACTCGACACATAGCGGGAGCTTAGTGCATCTGGCTGCCCTTTGATCAGATAAATTAAAACTCATTTAAATCTTGAACTTAAACCCCATTTGGAAGAGAAATCATAGAAATTGTCAATTCAAATTCAAAAGAAGTGATGTTTCACCTAGCAACAGATAAGGTCCAAGGGGTAATGGATTGATCTTCTGTGGCACTATCCTCTCCATAAACATCTCCAACTCCTCCAGTGACAGTAGATTTGATCTCCTTCTCTACCGGCGCAGGACTTTCCGTCAAAGCATTCTCTACCAATACACTAACATTTCTGTCTCCAGGTTTTCCATTTGAGCTCACGGAGGCTACCACAATAGGAGCTGAAACTCTTCTGCTTGACTGAGTCAAGCATCTTGAAACCCCAGATAGGGAATTGTTCTGCAAATTACAAGAAAAGGAAAAATTGTCCACAAGTGAAAAATTAAAAAAAGGCGGCGTAATCAACAACTTTTTCAGCTCAATTCTAAATATGGGTTTGTTTTTGTTTGAACATATGAAAATGGGTCCAGTCTAAATCAAGAGGTTCTTGAATCCTTTCCTTTTCTTTCTGGACAAGGAAATCTGGGTTATCCTATCTCTATCAGTCAAAAAGGCGAATTAACAATTCAGAGCTTAATATATGAAAATGGGGTGTGTTAAAAAATGAATCTGAATGAAGAATGAGACAATTTCTTGTTCATCAAAGATTTAGAGGAAATGGGGTGTAGTAGAAGTAAGTAAGTATTACCGTAAAATTGGTTCCATTTAAGGAGAACATAGCGACAGAAGTTTAAGCAAATGAAGTAAAGAGAGAAAGAAGGAAAGAAAAGAGTGGGTGGCTAATTTGTGATAGATCTGCTCTCTTTCCTCCTCCTTCTCTCCTACTACTTGGTCCTCACAACTCTGCAATTGATCAGGGCATTCTGCAGCAACCAAATCAACACTTAAATATTTTTCACTGTAACATTTTCTTATTCCACCATTTACCCTTCGGAGCACACCTCCAACCCCTCCACCTAAATTCACTTTCCTTTCGTATTCGATTATATTATTTTAATAAATATAATATTTACTTAAATTATATCATTCTTCAATCTTCACTAATATTATATTACATAACATACATATTCTTAATTTTAATATTAAATTTATAAAAGGAAATCGTAGGATATCAAGTAGAGATACAATTTAAAAAAATAGCATAAATAATAAATAGAATTATTAAATAATAAATAAAGTTAAAATAAAAAATAAATATTAAGGTAATTATGCAATTACATCAAATTAGTCATTATACAAAATGGATCTCTTTATTGTTATCTAAAAATGAATTTAATCAATATAATATAATAGAATTTAAGTACCAATCAAAGCAAACATTATATTTAGACTAACATATAAGAGACCATTTGGTAGGAGGTGTTAGGAGAAATAATTCATTTATTACGTTTGGTAAAAATTTTGGGCTTATGTATAACTAATTCATGTATTAGTTAATACATCCTACGCGATATTAGCTAATATCTTTCATTTGGTGATATTAGTAATACGTAAAATTTAATACCATGAAATTAAATACGTAAAGACAAAAATATTACTCAAATTATTTTTTATTTTTTTATTTTCTTGATTTTATGTTTTATATTTATAGTTTTGTACTAGTAAATTTATTTAAATAAATTAACTTACAAATTTTATTTATTTGCGGTTTATATTTTCATAATATAAAAAAATTACCATGTTAAATTTTTAATTTTTACTTATTTGTGGATTCATATTTACATAATATACAAAAAATATTTTGTCATGACAATTTTTTTTATTGATCCAAAGACATAACTGAGTGATTTTATTGATCCAAAACATAGTTCAAGGATTGTGTTAGATAAGTTATCAAAGTTGAGTAATCTTTTAAGATATAAACTCCATATTAAAACTATAAGTTGTAAGTTTTTATGTGTAAATATAGATGATTTATTCATTTTTATTATTGTTTATCATCTTTTCGATTTTAAAAGTAGATGGTCTATCTTTTATGAGTGATCAATTTATTAAGATCACAATTAGTTGTTCTCAGATAATTCAAGTGAGAAAATAGCAAATATGACGACAAAATTATTGTTCTCCTAACTAGTTAAAAATCACAACAAAACAATCTACTTTGACCCAATTAAATGAAATAGAAGATTCTTTAATGATTCAAGGATATAATTGAAAGAAACCTTTTGTATATTTTAAAGTAAACCCAAAATTAGATGAGAAGCAACTAATCAAACATTTGACAAAAATAATCTTTGTGTTACTAATTTCTACATTACTAATCCTTGTAATATTCATCTTTGTACCAAACAATCCCATAATACATTATAATGGGTAACAACCATCCAAACATAAAAATTAATTGTGGTATAGTGGTGAAATTGTTTCATCCTTAATTAGAGATGTCGGGTCAAGCTTGGATATGAAGGAAATCTTGTTGAGAGTCACCTCAAAATGAGCCCTACAATTCAAAAAGAATAATTTTTCTTTTTTGCAACACTTTAATTTTAGTTTTTCATATGACATGTTTAAGACCACAAGATTAAAGAGTATTTTTGTACATTTAATATAACTTTAATTTAAGACTACAATTTTTTTAAAAAAAAAAATTCTTTATTTTTTTAAACTTCATTCTAAGTCAAACTAAATCAATCTGTTTTTAATAAAAAATATTATTTTTTAATTTATGACGCACTTTTGTACGCTACATAAAAATGAATTAATGCCTCTTATTAAAAAAAAAAATTACTCCTCTTTCACACCTTTTATTTTTGTGATTTAAATTCACAATCTTGATATTGAAAATAAGAAATATTTATTATCCGAACAACTCTAGCTCATCCTCATATTGAAATTTGATATTTAGAGTATTACTTAATACTCTTTTTTTTTTTGTTAAAAATTATATAACACACTATTATTTAAGTGTGTAATTCAATCCAGATATTACTTAGGATTTTACTTCTCTTTACCACTTTGCAACCCAAATATTAATCATCTTTTAGCATATTACCTGAACATAGATTTTAATTAAAGTTAATGACTGTAATTTTCCAACCAAAAAAATATGTATTCTCCTATACAAAAACGTTTATTTATAATTTTAATGTTTAATTATGTTGCTTTTTCCTCCTATTGACTTAAATTTAGTAAAATATTTAAACAATAATAACAATAACATACCCAGTGGAATCTCACAAGTGGGATTTGGCAAGGATAAAATGTACGCAGACCGTACCACTATCTCATAGAGATAGACAGATTGTTTCCGGAAATTAAACTCTCGTCTAAAAAAATCAAGCCCCATAAGCAGAAGATACTAGATATGAAAAAAAAAGAGGAAAACAACTAATAATGAAAAACAAATGATAGTATGTAAATACGATAAAAGTAACAAATATAAGACGAATAATGACAACATAGGATATAAAGACACGACTACTCCTACTAATCTACTATATCACAAGGTCATACATCAACCTACCTCTACTAGCCTATTAGTTTTCTACCTAATACGCGACCTCCACTCCTTTTTATCTAAGGTCAGGTCCTTGGTGAGATGAAATTTTATCATATCTTGTTTGATCACCTCCCCTCAATACTTCTTTGGTCTATCTCTTCCCCTCCGTGTAACCCCTAAATCCAACATCTCGCACCTCCTAACAGGAGCATCGGTACAACCACAGGGGTCACCCCTAACTTCTCCTAGATGGTCTTATTCTTAATCATATCACTCCTGGTATGTCCACACATTCATCTCAACATCCTCATTTTCGCGCGACCTGCATCTTCTGAACATGTGAATTTTTAATTGGTCAACACTCTACCCCATATAGTAGAGACAATCTAATCACCATTCTGTAAAAATTGCCTTCAAGTTTAGATGGTATCTTTTTATCATGCAATACTCCAGAGGCAAGCCTCCATTTTGTCCATGCCGCCCCAAAACTATGTGTGACATCATTGTCGATATCGTCACTACTCTGGATGATGGACCCAAGATACTTAAAGTTTTCTCTCTTTGAAATAGGTTGAGTGGCAAGCGTCACTTCAATGTTTATTTCATCTCTTGCAACATTGAATTTACACTCTAAGTATTTTGTTTTGATCCTGCTCAGTTTGAATTCTTTGGATTCCAAAGTATTTCTCCAAACTTCCAATCTATCATTAACTTTAGCCCGAGTCTCATCAATCAGTACTATGTCATTTGCAAATAGCATACATCATGGTACCTGCTCCTGGATAGACCGTGTCAGCTCATCCAGTACTAAGACAAAAAGAAAAAGGTTCAATACAGATCCTTGATGAAGTCCCATCTCGATCAACAGAAAAATACTTTGAATCTCCTCCCACCATTCTAACACGAATTTTGGCTCCGTCATACATGTCCTTTATCACCCTAATATACATCGTTGGAACACCTTTCGCCTCTAGACATCTCCGTAGCACATCTCTCGAAACTTTGTCATAAGTCTTCTTAAGGTCAATGAACACCATATGAAAGTCCCTCTTTCTCTCCCTATATTTCTCCACTAATCTCCGAGCAAGATGAATTGCTTTAGTAGTCGATTGCCCCAGCGTAAATCCGAACTGATTCTCTGAAATAGACACTCTTTTTCTCACCCTCATTTCCATCACTTTCTCTCATACCTTCATAGTATGACTTAACAACTTGACTAGAATTTTAACGTTACTAGAAAAATATTTTTATTTTTGTTATTTAGAGTCAGTGGAATATTCATTGTATGTCTTTGTGTTTTTTGATAAAACTCATGAGGACACAATATATACCTAGGAAATTCTTCTACATTGACTGACAATCCAAGGAGAGTATTATTCCCTGTGCTTTATATTTGTCACAGTTTGATTCAATATAATTTAATAGTTGTAAAAGCTCATGATTGCTATTAGTTGTAAAAGCTCATGATTGCTATTAGTGGTTTTTTTTTTTAAATTTTCTATTCGATATTCGGATTTGAGTTTGATTATTTTGAATTCGTATTTTGTAGCTTCATACTAAGAATTTTTCATGTTTAGGGCTCAAATCCGATATGTCTAATTAATAAAGTAACAATTTCATCTATTGCACCACATCCTTTGATGATGATTGCTTGCAGTGTTTCTAACCTTATACGAGGAAAGAATGATTTCACACCATTGACACTGATGTTTATCAAAATATAAATACTTTATTTATTTATTTTTAATTATTTAATTTGAATTTTACACGTCTTTTGATAAATAATAATTAATATAAATATTGTATTATAATAGTTATGTTAATTGATATTTAGTATTGTAATCTTTAGTAATAATTTGAAGAATTGTTAAAAACAAAATATTATTCTTTTCATATAAATAAAAACGAAAATATATTTCTAAAACAATAATGAATATTCAAAGTGAAATGAGAAAGTAACATATAATGGTGTGTGAGTAACACAAGCCATGCAATTTGGCTGGGTAGGGTAGGCTACCTAGGTTGGGTGGGAGATGTAGTGTTGTACAATTGGCGTCCATGCAAATTAATCACAACTACAAAACAAAACAAAATGTTTGCAAGTGCATCCACATATTAACACCATGAAATTTCACATCCTACAAAAAGAAAATCATATATAAATTTAATAAAAAATAGTTTTTTAGATTATTTTATGCGTAAAAAATGAAATTAATTTTTTTTATTATAAATGACCTTCAAAATCCATTCTCTTGAAAATTGAAATATTTGACGTATTGAATTAATACATACTTATCTTTTAAACTTTTTATATAGTGTCTGATATTTATTGTAAAATTTGACTAATTTAAATTTATATTGAAAAGAGTTTCATTTTAAAATAAAATGTTACTTACAAGTTTAAAAAAAAAAAATTCCCATTTTCCTTGAGTTGTGCTTCTACTCATTTGTCATCAACGTTAAGTCATGTCTGTTGTTTTTGTAAATTCTCTTCTACAACAAGACTCCAAAGAATCTAAAATTGTCAGTTATGCAATATAATATAGTGGAAAAGAAATTCAAGTTGCCTAGAGTGGACAAGAAATTAAGGCTAATTAACAGAGGACTATCATAATATTTTAAGTTGTAAAAAGGATGTTGAATTTAACTAAGGGGTGAATTAGGAGACGAAAATTAAAAAATATGGAAAATCAAGTAAACGTAAAATGAAATGTTATTTCACCCTTATTAGTGAAAGAGGGAAAAAGTTTTGTTCTTACGTTAGAAAATAATTCTTTTTAGTTCTTAAAAGGATTAAGTAGAGAGTGTTTCCTTGTGCCGTCGTCATTATCGCTTGCTTGAGACTTATTTATTAATTATTTAATTCATATATTAATAAGTGTTTCCTTGTGCCGTCGTCATTATCGCTTGCTTGAGACTTATTTATTAATTATTTAATTCATATATTATTTATTAATTAAATTAATTTTTATTCGAATTATGGATTAGAATTCGATTTAAACGGCATTTCCACATACTAGAGTATACAGTAAGAAGAAAACAATGTCATTATCTAATGGTTTGACATAAAGTTTTAATGAAATAAATAATGAAGGGTGAATAACATATGTCATGGCAATTGGGTGTGTGGGGTTAACAAACTTCAACCAGACAAACTAGGAATTCCCACATCGTTGAATCCGCCTCACGTTAATGTTTATGTTCTTTTTTGATGGCTCCGTTTTATGTGGCCATCAAATATCCACCCATGCTCCTATAGTCCTATATCTCCATCTATCTATTTTGCAACATCAATGTTATAAACATGTTTTCCCATTAAACTTTAAAAATTATAAAAAAATATAGTACTTATTGTATAGTTAGTGTATATTTGATGTATTATCTCATATATAAATAATATGTATTGTATAGTAGTGTATACTTTCTATAAACTTTGACAAATTATATTGTATCGTCATGTATAATTTCACTGATTTTAACCTCTTTTTTTTATGTAAATAAAACATGAACTATATTTCGGGGAAAAAAGAAAGTATTAATAACTACAATCTCTAATTAATTAAGGTCCTTTTGAACATGAATTTAATCTTTAAAAAAAATCAAAACATTATCTGATATACATTAGAGTGATTGTTTAGTTAGTTTTGAAAACCAAATTTTCAAATTTTGAAAAACTAACCAAAAGTTTCACACAAAAAACCTTAATTACTCCCTTTAAAAAAAATAACAGTCAATTCAAATCCAAACACCTACTAAATATTCAACTAAAAACCACTATTCCGGTGTTTATGAGTTGATAGGAGGGTTGGTTAGTCCAAGAGAAGAGCAAGGTGAATGGTGGGGAAAAGTTAGGTGAGAAAGGCAATTGAATGCATGGTTTTATTGGCCTCAAGAATATTCAACTTTGTCATTGTTGTAGGCTAGGGGCGTCAAAAACAGCCTAAATTTAGGTAATTAATCTTATTCGTTCAAAATTTTAAGGGTTGAGCTCAAGATAATTTGAATTGAGTTTAATCTCAACTCATTCAAGTCTTAATCAATTTTAAAATTTTTTTTAATTGAGCCTAATTTAATCTCCAATTTCAACCTATTTTAAGACTCTTTATTTGCATTGTTGTAATATATTTTCTCATATTAAAAATATGAATTACTGTATGTTTTATGTTTTGTAGGATTTATCTATCTATTTGTAACTTTTTTTTGAGTTGAAATTCAAATTTTGATTATAAAAGATAAATAATAATATGTTAAGACTATTGAGACTAAGCGAGTTAAATTAGACGGATCGTGACCCAACCCAAATTTTAGCCTATTTGAGCCCAAAGTAAATTTGGGTGGGTCATAACCCAATCCAATTACTATTTCAATCCAATTTAATATTCTCAATTGCAACCCAACCTGCCCATTTGACACCCCTATTGTAGGCTATAGCTAATTGTTGGCACGGGAGGGTTGGCGCACTATAATAATATTAACATCCTCAAAATATTCTAACTTAAAAAAACCCAAAAAATTTAGGAAGAAATTTTGTTTCTATAAAAATTAAGTTTCTACGAATGTCATTTAAAACTCGTAGAGTCATCCACAAATCGTAGATAGGATTTAATTTGTAGAATCGAGGTCCTACAGTGATAAATTTCAATCATTTCTGCGAGTTGAATCTACGACTCATAGAAAGGTTTTGTGGTTCTCAAATCCTGAGATTCTAGTCTCAGTACATTGTTCACGATTGAACAAGACGAACCATATGCTTTCCAATAGTCCCAAAAGTGCTGCAACCCAAGTTGAGTTAGCTACCCTTCCACGAGCTAGTCTACTATCCATAGTTGACCCGTGACTCATAAATAGGTTTTGTGGTTTCTAAATCCTGAAAATCAAGTCTTAAGATTTTTTCTACGAACATGTACAATGACCCATAAAAGGATCTACGATCCATAGAAGGTTAATCATAGACCCAGACCCTAACATGAAAGGACCTTCTACGGTCCGTAAAAGTTATTTTAGTCCGTAGATGGACCCGTAGACAACCCATGACAGTTTTTAGTGAGGGGTATTTCTATATTTTTCCACCCTTCTCAATTATAAGCTTGACATTATGGGACTACTATAAGCCCCTTATCGGTACCCTAGATGTCTTTTCTCCCATTGACACTTAGATTATTTGAGAGCAAGATTGAAAAGGAGAAAGGACTAGGGTTCAAGCATTCCAACCAAGATCTTCATATTTCAAGTAGAACTTTGATCTTCTAGGTATGTAAGCCTATCACTATAAGAAAAACTCTTGGTTAAGACCAACATTTAGGGACGAGCTAATTATTTTGTCTTTAAATATATATGTATTAGGGCGAGATTATATTCAGCTCCTTATTTACATATTTTATTGCAAACATACTAAATCCAGTCCCTAAAAAGCTTATTAATCGATCCTAAATTGTAATTGAAAGACTGCTCAAACGAAAAATATTTATAAAGTATTAAAAAATAATTTTTGTTTTTGAGCAAACCTAATTAGGCACCAAAAACTTTTTTTACAGCAGTGAAAATTATAACTAAGCACCAAACATTTTTCACCAAAAAAATATACTATTAACTGCGCTCTGTTTTTCTAATTAAGTTAAAGCATAAATACGATCAAACTAAAAAAGGAAAACCTTTCAGCTGGTCACACTCTATTTTCTAACATCACAAGTCGATTGATTCTGCCCTATCTCAACGCTACTTGATTTCCATCGCTGCTCTGCCCTAAGCTCGAAGCATGTGATTCTTTCTTGTGTTCTAGTTGCTCCTCAGTTGCTCAGTGAAATAAAATTCCAGGTTTACTTCCTCCTCTAATCGATCAAGTTGCTTCTTCAGATTACTTTTTTTCTTGTTTTTTTCAAGTTACTCTTATTTTTCTACCTCTTTTCTAACATTAAATAGGCTAAAAGATTCCTCAAATGATTTGTTTCTTACATACAATCAGTGAAAAGATTATTGAGTTGAACTTTTTAATAGTTGAGTCGATTTTGTGAAGTGTATTAGATGTCTGAAGATTCATATTTTATACACAGTACATATTGTATTCGAAAAGCTAATTACTTTGTGAATAATATACTAATTTTATGTCTTCGACGTTGAGATTTTGTGAGCCAAATAAAGGCCAGTCCTGTTACATCTTCACTATGTTTAATCAGGATGTCTTTGAGGCATATAACATCAAGATTTTGAGACAACCTTGTCAAACTGATCAAGTATTTAGATGTCTTCCTGTTTGCTAGTAATTTTGTCACGATTCAAAACCAGATCACAACTAAAGAAATGAAATAGTAAAACAAAATAATCATAACACTTAATTTCAAATCCCAAAATCTGGAGTCATGAGAACAAGAACTTCTAAGTAGTACGAATGAGTAAATACAAAGTTGTCTCATAAAGGAAATACAAAGTCTGATATGGATGACAACAAAAGAAGCCTCAATAAAACAATGACAACACGAAGTCTAAGCCTCACCGCTGAAATTTGGTAGTGATGAGAAAACTCCACTCAATAAGATCAACTAACACATAGGAGTCCCTATGCTTGATCCATAGAAAGAAAATATAGTGGGGGTGAGTACTTCAAAATGTACCCAATAGGTTCAACCGATTGGGTATAAAAAATCAAATAAGCATGCAATAACTAAGAGTCCCTATCACCTGCATTGAAGAGATTAATACACAATATATATACACATGGTTATAAGAACAGTTAAATATAGAAAGTATAAATAATGATGCAATGCAAATGGGATGTATGTATGAGGTTGAATCACGATTGTCGCACAGTCGGTGTACACATTTACTGAGCTAAAGCTACCAAGTAGAACCCTGGGGGCCTAGCAGATCATGTACTGAAATCTCTCAAGTGTCATATTATCTCAACCTTGCCACCTCCTCATGGTCAAGGAGTTTAAAAAGTGGAACAATCTCTCCTTTGACACCTCTGCATGGTGAAGGAGTTTTAGAAAATGTGGTACAGTAAAAGTGGTACATCTCACCCTTGCCACCTCTGCGTGATGAAGGGTTTTTTTATAAAAGGTGGTACAATATCTCAATCCTTGCTACCTCCGCGTAGTCAAGGAGTTGTACACATGCAATATGAGATGAATGCATGCAATTGCCACAAATCAAGGTATATAACAATAATATAATAAGAATACCGATAAATAACCATCATAGAATCAAGAAAATAGTGTCAAGTGTCACAATTGGAACCACAAGTCATCATCATGTCTCAAATTACCACACTTTTATTAATAGCCAAATATATCAAAAATATCGAACTTCGCAAGTCCCCAAATGTACATACAAGTGATGTGCTGCCAAAATACAACACTTTTAATGCTTAAAACTTGAAATTTTATGTTTTCTCAACGCTATGTTAGTAGATTTGATTTATTTTTATGTTGAGTTTGCACGATTACATGATTTAGTGTGTTTTTGGGCAAAGTTCTGAATAATCTTACTTAGTGATTTACAGAGGAGTCTACTGATGTTGCTCAAGCTATACCTCTTTTTGAAGGTTAAAACGGTCGCTGTCAAGTAAATAACCTAACCAAGGTTAGGGTCGAATTCCATAGGAAATATGGTAGACTCCAAAATGGTTCAATTGTAAAGTGGGGTGATTAACCTACTTATCTCCCGAAAGAATTTTTTTGTAAGTGTAAGATAAACCTAGACTAATGCAAGCGTTATGAAATCAGTAGAAAAGTTAACTAGGGTGATGTGTTCCCCATGATTCCCTAATTCGACATTACCAGATAATTGTAATCTTTTCTAGTGTATAGATGTAGAACAATAAGTTAAGTTTACGAAACACTTTAATCCAGCTGTAAGGTAAATATCACCACGAGATTTGATCCATCTCCACGGTATGACACTACTAACCCTTACTTATTGTCCCAATACAACCTCCTCTTGATCCAGTTTGGTTGATTAGATGAGAAAACATCAATCAAATCCTGTTAATTGTTCTCTTTTCCTATTCATTACCTCTTTGATTCGGCAAGTAACACTAGGCGAACTCTAACGTTGGCCATTGTTAAAAAGCGTTTTAGATGAAGAGAATTAATTAATATATTCATACACACTTTCTAAGAATTATGAATTATTCGGTTTTACTTTGTTAGCTCTTCATGGTTCCCACAATCCTGGTTGTGGATTTAGCTAATCATAATCAGTGTAGATGCAAGAATCATGATATATAATAACATAATGGAGCACTTACACGAATGAATTTACGAACAAAAAATTCAACTCTTCAATAGCAATCACAAGAATCAAGAACACAAAAGATTGTTTTTCTCTCTATAAAAATACTCAAACCTATGAACTACTATGAACTCTCTGAAAACTTAATGAAAAATAACCTTAAAAAACCTATTTATAATATCTAAAATATAAAGACAAATCAAACTAGGAAAATTGGGTCGGTAGGCTCTACGGGCAGTAAAATATTCCACGACTCATAGTCAGGCTTTTGTGGACTTCATCTTCAGAATGGGGTAACTTCTACAAGACTCTTCTACGGGGCGTATAAGATTCTACGGCCCGTGGAGGGTTTCGTCTAATGACTTTCCAGCAACTCCCTAATCTCTGATTCTCAGGGTACGACAGTTGATCTACGACTCATATAATGATTTACGACTTGTCAACTTGCTCGTAGATTAAACTTCTGAAAATCATCCTTCATTGAAATTTTCTACGACTCCCATTTTATGACCTGTGGAATAATCCATGACCCGTAAAGCATTTTGTGCATCCTCGAAATTAACATTTTCAGCGTACTTCGCCCAAAAATCATACCAACCCTTTAACCCTGCAAAACAACCATAAAAACACATCAAATCTAACAACATTGCTTTGAGAACACAAAAAATTCAAAGTTTTAAGCATCAAAAGTGTTGTATTTTGGTAACACATTATCTATGGGCCGTGGTATATTTCACGAGCCGTAGGTTGATTCACGAGTCAGATCTAGTAAAGGGCCAAGTTTCAAAAGTTACATTCATGAGTTATCAAATGAGCCATAGAATTCCTCATAGACCATTTATGAGTTCGTAGGATGAGGATCAGAGAATATGCTGAATGCTGAAGTGTAAATAAATGAAGTCATTCATGGGTCGTAGATTAGATAAGGGGTCATGGACATGATCGTGCCTGGAGGATCCAGATTTTGAAGGATTTTAGTAAAGTTAATAGATGAAACCCTTTACGAGTTGTAAGTCATAATACAACCTATAGGAAGGTCTCGTAGGTTGGTAATAGTTTTTGGGGATTGCAAAGTACGAAACCTAGGTTGGGCTATGATTTTATATACGACTCGTAACCTTGTCCATCCGAGTTGTCGAGTCCAGATTTTCTATTTCATTTTAGATTTGTATTTTACTTATTATAAATAGATTTTTTAGGTTTTCTTAGAGAGAGACGTGAGAGACACGTAGGAGAACGAAAAGAGACACCTAGGAACAAGTAGAGAGACTAGAGAATTCATCTTTTGTGACTTTACATTGAGATTATTATATTGTGATTTCTTAGAGAGCATTTTGGATTTTTTGTTCTTCAATTCATCATTGTAAGTGTTTAATTATGCTATTTCATAACATGATTTCTTCATCTTTAATGAGTTTGTATAGCTAAATCCAAAACTAGAGTTGTGGGAACCATGAAGAACTAATGAAGTAAACTCTGGATAATCCATAATCCTTGAGGGTGTACATGTATGTATGAATTAATTCTCTTTGTTATGAATATTTTTTAACGGTGGCCAATGTTAGAACTCACCTAATTCTTACTGACTGGATTAAGGTAGTAAAAAATGGGAAAATGGAATAATTAAAAGAATTCGATGTGATCTCTCTCGTCTAATCAACCTGAACTGATCATGGGATGATTATACTGGAACAATAGGTAAGGGTTAGTATTGTCACGCTACGGGGATGAATCAAATCACGTAGTGAAATTTGCCTCTCGCCTAGACAAAGGGTTAAGTAAACATAACTTACCATTCTATATGCTACACACTGAAAAAGGTTATGATTATCTGGATATTCCGAGTTAGGGAATCATGGGGAACACAATACCCAAATTACTTCTCTCACTGATCTCACTACAATCTTACTTGATTGATTGCCATAGTTTAGGTTTATTTCTTGCAATTATAAGACCCCCATTTTTGGAAGTAAGTAGATTAGTTCAAATTGGATTGCTCGTAATTACTCTAGGTCTAGACCATATTTCCTGTGTGATTCAACCCTAACCTTTGTTAGGTACTATATTTTGACAGCGATCGCTTATCCTTTATTTGGAGGTGTAGTTTAGGTGACATCAAAATTTTGGCGTCGTTGCTAAGGAATATGACTTTTGGACTGGTTTAATTTGGACGATTTGTGAATTAATCCTTATTTTACATTTTTTATGTTTTTGTTTTCTTTCAGCATATAGGTCTAGTGTATGCCCAATACTCGAAGTCGAGGCAATCCCTTGATTCTGTTTGATCTAGATATCTAGAGGACATTGAGAAGAATGGCCCTGGACAACTTTAACAACGCTGCTAATAATGTTGCAAACAGAGCGCTAAATCAGAACAATAATGACCTACCACCATCTCTTAAGTAGGTAGATCCACCTACACAGGATCTTCAAGCCGCTGCTCATACATGGACTCAATACAGGCTTGACCCTATGACAGTGGATGTCACTAGAGGTGTAGTGTTACCTCCCTTAACGGATGACACTAAGTTCGTGGAGCTAGTGGGATACTACAGATATTGCAGAACGGAGGCTTGTTCATGAGCTTACCATCAGAGGATCCGTATAACTATCTACACAATATTGTGTTTGTCTGCAAGCGCATGATGGGAAATCAGACTCTGTCCATGGATGCTGTTGGTCTCCATGTATTCCCATTATCTCTTACAGGTGATGTACCAGTATGGTTATCCGAACTCCCATAAGGCTCTATCTCTATATGGGCCGAAACACAGAAAGCCTTCTTGGAAAGGTTCTTTCCTAGGACGAAGATGATGAAGATAAAGGATCAAATCAACAATTTTGAGCAATTGTCGGGTGATTCTATCAACACTACATGGGAAAGTTTTACAAAGTTCTTGAGGAGTGTTCTTGACCACAAGATCCTGGATGACGCATTGATGGAAATCTTCTATCGGGCCTTAGATGACAATTGCAGAGCTGTGGCTGACATTATAACAGGAGGCTCATTCTTAGATTGCCCATTCTCGGTTGTAGCTGAATGACTGGAAATGGTGGCAAATACAAAACGTGCATGGGGCTCAAGAGATAAGTCGACGACGAAAAGTTCCTTTTCAGTTAGTACAAATTTGGAGCAAGCCAAGATAAATGGAAATATGATGTATGAGCTAGCTTGGATTAGTACTAAAGCGAGGCTGTTGATGAAACAGAGTCAAGAAAGTGTAAATGCAGTGAGTCATCAACCTCCACGAGCACCCATGTATGAGGATCCCTACTATGAGGAAGACACTTACTTTGTGACTGATCAGATGTGGGGGGGGGGGGGGGGGTTTCTGGCCCACTGCCAAAGGGTCTAATCAAGACTATTAGTGCCAAGGTCATGAGAATCAAGGTTGGAACTTAAACAGAGATGGTGTTTTCAGAGACAACAATTGAGGTAGTTACTATGATAGAAATAGAGGCCAAGACAGAGATGGCGATTAGGGCCGCAAAGATGGGTTCAAAAATGGTCCTTATGGTCCACCATATAATCATGATTCTGGGGCTAGTAGTTTGAGGATTGAGAAGATGTTTGATAGACTGTTGAAAAAGAATGAAACTCAGGATGAGACCTTAATTGGGATGAAATATGATATCTCAAGCATTAATTAAAAGATCAAGTCTCATTCTGTGGCCATCAAGAAGCTGAAGCAACAGTTTGGTCAAATGTCTACTCAGTTAAACCAATGTCAAATAGGTACATTACTTAGCAACACAATGCAGAATAAAAAACAATGATGGGTAGTGCATGGCAGTGGCGACACGTGATGACAAGCAAACTATTGACCCATAAATGCCAGTTGACGATGATGAGGTGCATGAGGAGATATCAAACAACAAAGATACGGAGACTGGGGATGCTAGTGTTAAGGATGAGGCGAGCGATAAGGTAGTGATGCCAAGGAAATTGAAGCTCATAGCTAGACCTCCACCTCCTTTTCCTTAGAGACTCAAAAAGAAGGAGGAAGGTAAGTTTCAGCACTTCATCTCCATATTAACGAAGCTTAAGATTAATATTCCTCTCATCGAGGCATTGGAGAAAATGCTTAGCTATGCAAAATTCATGAAGGACTAGTGAAAAAGTAGAGGACGGTGAGCCAACCACTGTCTCAAGAGCTTCAATATTGCAGTGCTATTGTGAAAAGGTCCTTGGTGCAGAAGAAATAGTATCCCGAAGCATTTACCATACCCTACACCATCAGAGATGTGGAATTTGCAAAGGCGTTATGTGATTTAGGCACCAACATCAATTTAATTCCTCTTGTAATATTTAGGAAGTTAAACTTAAGAGACCCTACACCTACAAGCATGCGGTTTTTGATAGCTGACAGGACAGTGAAGAATCCTAAGAGGATACTCTACGACGTGCTAGTCAAAGTGGAAAAGTTCATATTTCCTGCAAACTTCATGATTGTTGATTGTGAGATCAACTTTGAAGTCCCAATCATCTTAGAAAGCCCTTTCTAAACACTAGACGAGCTTTTGTACACATGGAGTCGGGCCAACTCAAGTTTAGATTGAATGATGAAGAAGTCGTCTTCAATATTTTTCAGTCCATGAAAAGACCAGATGATCTGCAGATGGAAGTTTGGGCACTTGGTGAAGTATCAGTAACCAAGTTGTCCAAGTCATGCCGTGACAATAAATCAGATGCTACTTGAGATGCAACCCAAGATATTTGTTGTAATTTTTATGTGTTTGTTTTTCTTTTTTCTTTTTGAACTTTTAGGTAGTTAATTTATTTGTTTTTAGTTGTAATTTTGGACTTAAGGACTGGGGGATTATAGGGTAACTATTTGTTCTATGGAGAATGTGCAGGAACAGGGTAAGGCAACAAACCAAAGCAAAAAAAAGAGAAAATTTAGTTCTACAACTGATTTCATGGGCCGTGGTATACACTAACTGTAACAACCCGAATATTTTTGAAATCTACTTATGGTTGGCATTCTATGATGTACTACAAGCCATGTATGAGTTTTGGTGGCCACGGGT
>JBCEWC010005231.1:0-25457 GCA_038996855.1 Solanum aculeatissimum | reverse complement strand
CTTCAAAGTTGAGGATTGTTATTTTTGTTTCTAGAATTTTAAAAGGTTTCTATCCCTTTTCTTTCCCCCCCCCCCCCCCCCCTTGTCAGCTAAAAATTTGTTATAATAATTAGCAATTATTAATTAATGTAGTTATTAGTCATAATCATTTTTCAGTTTCTAATTTTCTTTCATTTATCATTGTACAAATCTTTTTACATGCTTTATTTTACAATATAAAAGTGCACAATCAATTACAAAGCATTGTATCATATTTATTTTCTAAAAGATTAATCGATTTTTTGCAATAACAGGTATTTCTTTTTGTTCTCTTATATTTAATTTCTATGTTTGTACACATGCTTGAAAATTTTTTGTTTCATGTCTCATACTAATATTGTTCCCTTAAATTGATTATACTTTGTTTTTCGTAAGAAGAAATGACTGTTTATTGTATTATATTTCATATTATGAATAATACATGTATTATTTAACTAATTCTTTAAATGTGAAATTCACAGATGATAGAACTCATAAATTTGAACAAACAAAGAGATTTGTACGGATTATAATTATGTACGCATTAGCTTATTTTTTGTATTAGTAATAAATATTAAGTATCTTTATGACAAATAACGATTTTTTTTTCAGGTATACCTTATGAATTTGACAGTGATCTACTAGCCATCCAAATGGAGATATATATTAATTAAATTTTTGTCAACTTCTATAAAATATTACTTTCATTTGGCAACAACTTCTTGATATATGTGCGTTTGTAAAGAGACAGAAATAACAATTTCTTAATAACTAGGCACACACTTTAAGACATGAGGGATTCATGACAATAGCCACTGATGTACATGTTCACAATATTTAAACTATTTATTGTTAAAATGTCAATAAATATATAAACATGTTCCGTCAATTCGTTGATTGCATACAACTATAATTTATAGTTGTGACCGAAGTAATAGAAAATAATATTGCTCAAGAAATATATCTTCAATTTTTCCTTAAAAATAAAGGATAACCTTTTAATTTTATTATATAATAATTTTTGGTATGATTAATCATTAAGCTGAGCTTGTACCTTTTTTTTTTTTTAAATTTTGTGTGATTCAAACTACACTTATTCTAATATTATATATATCAATTAAATTTTTTTTTAAAACTAATTAGCTTGGAATACACGTGCCAAAAAACTAGTCTAAATAAAAGGGAATGTCTAAAGTCTAACGAAAAACTTAAACAATCTCGAGAAGAAACAAAAAAAATGATCACAACGAGGAAATTCAAATCCAAAACTTAACAAATGTTACATGAGCTCTACTTGTTTTAGACTTGAATTTATAACAATTTTTATTAGAAAATGAGCCTTGAACTTTTGCAGAAGCTATGACTTCTTCGAAAGCATAACATTGAAAATAGATAGTCAATAATGAGATTGAATTCTTAATGAATAATCTTTAAAGAAAATGAAAGATGACCCCACTATTGACAAATATAAATCAAGCCTTATCGTTAAAGGATTTAGACAATGTGAGGGTCTAAATTAGTTTTATATATATGGAAGGATATTTAAAATTACATCAATTCAAATATTAATAGTGTTCGCTACTATGTACGGTGATGTGGAAACAACCTTCTTAAATGGATATTTAAAGAAGAAATCTACCTAAAGCGTTCATGGTTGTGGGAATGCGTCAAATTGTCAATCTTTCTATGATCTAAAACAAGCACCCCAATAATGGCACCCAAAATTTGATTATATAAAATGGGCAAATGATTTCAAAATTAATGAGTGTGACAAATGTGTTTACATTAACAACACTCCAAATCAACTCATCATCGTCAGCTTATATGTTAATAATGAGCAACAACACTGCTATTCTAAATTTTAGTAAGTGTATGTTTGCTAGTAAATTTGATATGAAAGACTTAAGAGTTGTCTATTTAATATTGAGAACTAAGATTCACAAAACTCCTCAAGACATATCATTATTTCAATTTCATTACATCAGAATGATTCTTGAAAAATTAAAGTACTAACTTCAAAAGTGCAAAAACACCAATTGATGTGAATCATTATTTTGCTAAGAATAAAGGTGAAAGTCAGTCTCAATTAGATTATGCTAGAGTGTTGAAAAGTTTGATGTACTTCATGAACTGTACAAGATCAGACATAGCTTGCGCTATAAATAAATTAAGTCGATATATGAGTAATTTCAGCCAAAATCATTGAATGACAATGAAATGAATTGTCAGGTACTTAGAACATATTCAAAACTTTGATTTACATTAAAATAAGTATTCCAATAGTTGTTGAAATATGTAGTGATGCAAATTAGATCACGGGATCAATTGAGATGACGTCCACAAATAAATGCATCTTCACCATTGGTGGAGGAGCAATGTCTTAAAAATTATCCAAACAAAAATGTATTGTCCTGTCACATCCCAAAATACCCCTAAGATGTGACTGACAGTCGTCAACACCATCTATCGGGAAAACCAAATATCCAAACACATATCCAAATTATCTAAACACTAAGATACAATATGTACATCACCAAACCTCATTACTGCTCATAAAAATGAAATAACTATCAAACCAAAATTGTATATCAAGTTACAAAAGAAAAAGGTCACTTAACAAAATATCTCTTGCCCAAATCTCACAATAAGATCATGGAGCATCTAATAAAGTGACACGAGTTTAACTGTGGGGCATACAAACCCCAAGAAGAAAAACGTAAGCTATAATAGATAAAGCTGAAATAGTAGCCTCCACGAGAAATGCAAAGGCTCACCTAATCAATAGGGCCCACAAAAATGAACTTGTCAGCGATAAGTCTCACCCTTTGCAACAATATGTGCATTGATATACAAGTAAGGAGTGAGCTATATATAAATATAACCCAGTAAGATCCTCGACTCGCTACTTTAATACCCTGAGAGAGGAGTTATAAAATACATCTGCACAACGGAGATACATATATAATATACACAAGAATTCAACGTCTAGAGAAAATTAGTCCCTTCACAACAGAGTTTGAAATAAAAAATAGCTTTGATATGATGTATAATCATGTGTTCGCAAGATTTTCTTGGTATTTCTTTGACATGGATTCCAACGTTGATATGGAAACTTGGCAACCTGGTATTGTATTTCTTTCTATCTTGATTCAAGTTTGTTGGTTGGTCTTACGACACTCACACTAACCACTTGTTTATATTTTCAGAGACTGAATGTATAGCATGCCTCAAAAAAGATAAATCTTGGTTGGATATACAAAGGTATATCTTACCAATCAGTATATCATTGATTTCCTTATTTATACATGTGGTCTGAATGATTTAACTTCTATTTTTATCTTGTAGGTCGCTTGAAAAACAATTTTGAAAAAAATAACCAAGCCAATTTATTTAGACTGGAACGGGCACATTATTTTGTTAAACATCGTATGCCTCGTCATTTAAGATGTCACTCGGATCCTCTTCCGACAGGTTGGATTAAGCTAAACATTTATGGAATTGGTAGAAAAGGTTATCTGCCAGGACGACATAGTGGCATCTTCCAATGTGAAATTGGAAAATATGTTTAGGTAGGTATAGTGGTACCATTGATGTTGAAGACAATGTGATTGCTGGACTGGAGGCATTGAAGAATGGATTGGTCAGATGTGCGAAAGGAAAGTCGAAGGCACATGTTATACTTGTCCAGTATGTCAATGGTCACCCCGACCCAAATGAGATGTTAGAGTGTAGGGCGAGTTTAGTTAATAAAGGCCCAAAAGAAAAACAAAACTAGTAATGAAACAATACTCACAAATGAAACATAGCGATATATATCTTAGCTATTTGACATGGCTATAGATAGTATTTAAGCTGCAAACCTAAATGAAAAACATGTCCACACTTTAACTTCGCAATGGATCGGCTATTATTGTCGATAACCACCTCCAAGCATATGGAGCAGTCCGGAGCATCCATGTTATTAATAGGAAATGAATAACTAGAAAAATATTGGAGATGGAGAAGTGTTTGCGATTGTAGATTCAGTTTTGACAAGTTTGATGAATAAGTGTATGAAGTTTGCAAGATTGTTCTCTAAAGATTTGTTTCAGTCATACTATTCATCAAACTTGTCAAAACTGAATCTACAATCTCAAACTCTTTTCCATCTCCAGTTTTTTTTTCTAGTTATTCATTTCCCATTAATAACATAGATGCTACGGATTGCTCCATTTGCTTGGAGGTGGTTATTGACATTAATAGAAGGTCCATTGCGAAATTAAAATGTGGACACGTTTTTTAGTTAGGTATGCAACTTAAATAGTAGCTTTAGTCAGGTCAAGTAGCTAAGATATATATCGTTTTGTTTCATTTGTGTGTGTTGTTTCATTACTTGCTTAGTTGCTCAGTGAATCAGGTTAGTCCATTGTTCTCCAAATCCTAGTTTCTTGAGAATACTATTCAAGTATTCCCAAAAGACTCAACTATATACTTTTCTCATGAAAAGTTTAATCACCACATTGCCACCCTTGTAAGTCTTACTGATATCACTGATGATTTTTTGAGCTAATAGGATGTTTATTCAAGATTAATCTCCCTTTTATGAACCCAGCTTTTTAGAAATAATCATGGGAAAAATACTAGAGATTTTGGTGTTGAGGATTTTGGAAGACAGATTGTAGAGGTTTATGGGTGTAATATTTGAAAAGCTTCAAGGAAGATCAATCTTATAATGACTTCAAAGGTCATTTTTGACATTCTCAACAAAATTACCATTTTTCTTTTCCCAAAAGTTGCTTTGGGTCTTTTATGGTTGAGTCTAAAAGTCGAATTTTAAAAATTATAATGACCGCGAAGGTCATTTCTGGCATTCTTGAAAAAATTACCATTTTACTCTTCTCAGGATTTCCCTTGGGTCATTTTTGGTTGAGTCTAAAAGTCGAATTTCGATAACCTTGTAAAAAAAATTCATGTTTTGCTAACGAAAGAGTTTTTAAAGTCTTAAAGTTAGAAAATTCGAGTTTGTAGGGTCATCATGAGTTTCAAGTGTTGAAATGAAATTCAGTCGATTTCATCAGCTCCGGAATGTAAAATATAGTCTAGGAGGACTTACGGAACTGAACTTGGGAGTTAAAACAAAGATTTTAAACCAAAAGTTGCATTTTCAATTGATTTTGGATCATAGTTTGACTTTGGTCAACATTTGGAATTTGGAAGCTCTAATCGAAATTCTGATAGTTCCATTAGTTTCGGGTGGTGAAACTAATGCAAGAAATAGTCTGTTGTAATTTTTAGAGTTTTCGAGGGCAGTTTGAGTATTTTGAATTTTAACTAATTCTTTTGAGTTTTATCGGGCTTCAGTTCAAGGAGGCCTCAAACTTGAGTTTTGATGATTCCATTAAGTTCGGAACGTCATTTTTGGTAGGATTCAATGTTTGGTTTATGTTTACTAGGTTCCAAACGAATCCCGAGGGTCTATTTTGTGATTTTCTATAGTTGGTTTTCTGATATCTAGTGCAGCTACTAATGTACTTCGAGTTCGCGGGGTTACCCTCCATGTTTGTGGAGTGTAGTGTCTCTTGACCTCGGTATTCGTGGAGGCGATCTCCACATTCGCAGAGTGTATTTGGTTCTTTCTCTACGTTAACGGATAGACACTCACCTTCACGGAGTGTTGGGCTGGTCTAGCCTCCGCATTCGCAGGTCCTGATCTGCGTTCGCAGAGCATTAAAATGCCTGAACAATTTTATATTTTAAAATAGCGGATTTTGCCATTTTTCACCATTTTTAACACTCCAAGCTCATTTTTTAGAGAATCTTCAAAGTTTTTCAAGGCAAGATCATTGGGTAACATTTTCCTAACATATGTTTTCAATTTTCATTGATCAAATTGTATTTTTAATTTAGAAATTGGGGCTTTTAATCGAAGAAATTGGGGCTTTCTCCGATTTTGATATCTAATACTAAATTGATGACTCTGACCTCATGACATATGCATGCATGAACAAGTATTTACATGAGATTTATGATGTGGGTTATTACCCAATTATGATTATGACTACGATTTCAAGCAAGTATGGTTATGATGTGACATGTGATCATAAAATGTTTACAATAAGGCTCTAAGCAATTATGGGTATGTATACACCATCATATACAAGTATGAATGGGCTATTCCTATGCTTGAAAGTATGAAATGAAGTTTGATTTGGCCTTTGAGCCCAAACATGTATGATTATGATTTGATTTGGCTTTTAAGCCTAAGTACACATGACTATGAAGTATGATTTGGCCTTTGAGACTAAATATGCTTGATTATGATTTGAAATGACGTATGATCGTATTTTAAGCATGTATATGTATATGTATATGTATATGTATTCCCGTGGGATGATGACTTAGCAACAAGAGAACCTTGGGATTGAGTCTCATCCTCTTAGTTAAGGCATGGCCTGTTAGAGATAAATCTCATTATTCCATAACTATGTGCCACCGTAGGTTAAAAGATCACCCATTAGAGGGGGTTGAATCCTTAAAAGGGTCACCCATTAGATGAGGTTGACTCATTAGAGGGATCATCCGCTAGATGAGGCTTGATTCCTAGATGGGACCACCCATTAGTAGAGGCTTGATCAATTATGTGGCTTTAGTGGATCCACTTAGGCATTATGGATGTTCACCTTGGCAAGTGACTTCCCCTTTTCTCCGATGTAGGGGTAACATCAGGATTCCATGTAATAGCTCACATGGTCTTACATATCAGTTAAGGTCCCATCTCCACTATGTTTATATATTATGACATTCATGCATCACGATCTAAGCATCTTAATATGGCATTCTTTTCTATGTAATCTCTTTTATATGTATGTGCCCTTGTAATCTAACATTGAAATGCAGGTTTACCATGATCATATGCATCGCACGCCTGCATACATAGTACATTCAAACGTACTAATGCATACTTTTTGCCTACATGATCTAACCATGTAGGGACCGAAGACTTTCTTCATCCACCTCTTCACAGCTAGATTGGATTTGTGAGATTGTGCTTGTGGTGAGTTCTTTATTCCAAGGACAAGAACCACCTTATATCTACCCACTTTATGTTATGTCTATCTTATGTCTTTTATGTTGAGGGTGAGCCCAAGACATATCTTGGCCCTCATCCTATCTTGGAATGTTCGAGCTTGTTATGTTTAATGCTTATGGAGGCTATGCTTATGTCTTATGTTATGATGAAGACTGATATGATGACATGATAATGAAAATCCTAAATCCGCACTTTCCCATGGCTTGAGTCATACTTACCCTCCCCTTAGTTATTGCTTGCTATGTGATTCATGCAAATTCCTTTCCCTCATCTATCCTTCATAGCATGAGTCCAAAGTCCCTATTCCCTTAGAAATTATTTGCTTGATGCTTATTTATGCTTTCACAACCAAGGATGTGCAAACGATACGCTAAGAGTCTTGTTTGGGTTGCCTTTTGGTTTCTTTTTGCCTTGTCACATCTAGGCCTTAGGTTTGGGGCGTGATATCACACAACTGGAATCCTATCGATAGTAACATCCTCCCCTCGAGTATCATGGACAGTAGCAGTAAAACCAAAACACGTATGATTAATCATTCAGTGTGCCTTTATATAAGATATTATCTTTCCCCGTGTCAGAGGAGTTGTTCCTTTCCACACTAAAGATGGTTTTCCAGGGAAATTAAAATGTACAAGTTTAGCATAACAATCAACCAAAGCATAACATGATGCTAACCAATCCATGCCCATAATTACATCAAAGTCAGAGTGCGACAACTCTAACAGAGAAAGTATTATGTCCATGCCCTGCACAAATATAACACAATCTCTATACACTATATCCACTAATAAAATCTCTCCTACTGAAATCATAACCATATATGGCACATTAAAGTCTCAACTCGTCATTCTAAAGCGACACGGAGTTTTCGATCATTTATAGAAAACTCATTTTATAGTTATACTCTCTCGTTCACCTCAAAAAACTGTATAAATCGCAATTGATTCACCCAATAACCATACTAATAGTATCAACAAGTCAAAAACAACTCGATGTCACTATGCATAAGCTCAAGCTGATGAAATAATCAAGAAACACAAAAATGATCGGTTGGGTCATTACAACTTCCCTACTAATAGTACTTTCGTCCGTGAAAGTAAGGGTAAAGACATATCTGAAGACTCAAATAACCTAGGGTGTAGCCTCGTATGTCCGACTCTCACCCTCAGGTAGCCTCCTCAATTAGTCAAAGTCACCACTGTACTTTAACTGCCAGTACAACCCTTAAACACCACTGCCCGACACCACTAGCTAGAAAAATTCCTAGTGTCCTCAACAAAATCAAACAGTCATTTGACTTAACTGAATTCTACTGAAACACATGCAACATGACTAAATATAACGGCGCGACATCGATACATAAAATATAGACTCGATAATAGAATATATTGGCAGCTCAACTAACTCTTATGTCGCAGGCTCGACTCGCCTTGGAATCTTGGATGGCCCAATCTATCCCGGGCTAAGCTTTCCCCATAAGTTAACCCCATTTCAAGGGAAATACCTACAAAAATACTCTATCAACAACCTAAAACATGTTGGGAACTCCAACCTGAAACACATAGAGATGTACTACAAGCTCACAATGAGCAGTAAATATGACTGTCCTAGCCACAGTTAGTGTCAAACCGCAGTTCTGTTAACCACAATTAATCAGAGGTATAACAATCCATCGATATGCAACAAAGAATCGGTGTAGAAATCTCTACGGGGTCCTTAAAAGTCAATCACTAGTCCCTTTAGTTCAATCAACAAAAATGTAACAGGAACGCAACAGGTTAGGTATCCTCTGCCCTGGTCCTTTACTGATGGTAATCTGACCTCTAAGGTAAAATCAACATCTCTCTTTGATAATACTTTGGCAACTCAACAGGAAACATATCTAGACTCACAACTGTTGGATTTGTCTTCAAAGTAGGGCCTCAGCGTCATATAACAGACAAGGGCTAAGTATGCAACACAATCAATTATATAATCCCTGAGCGTGAATATAGAACATAATACCAGTCGATGTACGACTACAGATCTCAGCCACACTACTGGAGATATATCCAATATAGCCAAGGTAACAGTCCCAACGTAATCATCTATCACAAAATGGTGAAAATCCAACCAATCCACACCTAGGATAATATCAAAATCAAATGCACCTGCGATGTTAAGTTCGCCTGAATATCATAAATTTGAAGAGTAATCATACATGACCTGCATACCTGATTCCCCACTAAATAATCCCCCACTAGAGTCAATACCTAAATTCGGGACAAAAAAGACTCAAAACTCATACCCAAGCAAGCGACAAAATAAACAAATACCTATAACAAGGTAAAACGCATATCAAATAAATCCGCTTCCAGCATAAAATAATAATACTTGTGGTGGACTCATTTAATGCCTCATCTTTTAACCAAATTAAAGTAGTGTAAGATTGGCCCTAACAGCCACTATCTCCAATATCGCCTCAACCCCTATCTCCACTGCCTCTAACAATACTCCCGAGACCCTGTTAGTCCTATCAAAACCTCCACTAATCCTTTCTATGCTCATATTGGTCGCCTCAACGACCCAAATTCGGCCCTCTGGCCTTAATGATCAGTGGGGGAGCTAATCTGGTAGCCTACAAAGCTAAGTAAGCATCTTTTATGCTCATAGAACTCTATGGACTAGTGGTCTAATGCTCCATAATTATAACATCCTAGGTAAGCTCAGGCTCTATTGCATCGACTATGGTTGTTGGTATCACCGGCCTAGGAGGCCTTAGAGCTCTGACTGAATACATAAAATGGCCTTGCCTAAAACATTGAAAAAGGTTTGTCCCTCGATCTTCTGAATCCAAATTGGCATCCACTAAAACCTCTCTCATTCCACACTCATTTGTTGTTACGCTATTGAGCCTCATGACTAACTGCTTATCAGAACGGGCATATCCGATTGGGACTTGTTCTGAAGGAACTAGGCTTGGCTAACTTGTCCTATCTATAATTATCAACTGCCTGAGAACCGCCTGCACCTCTGGCATAATCACAAAAGCGGTTGGGGCCTACGGAGGAACTAGTGCCTTCGACTGCGAGGGAGCTGGGGCATCTTGTCTCTGCTACATGGGATCTCGAGGTTGCTCTCTCTCAAGGACTGACGGAATAGACTAACCTCTGCCCGGAGTTTGACTCCCGCATGACATATATAAGGAAATAATGAAAGTACCACATTCAAGAGGTCAACTGACCATATTACACGAACGAAATCAACAAAAATAGAGTTCCCTAAGTATCCCATAGCGCCCTAAAGATAGGTTGCAGACATCTTTGCACCCATCTGTAGGACTCTACTAGACGACAACTCTATACAGATGAGACCCGTGAACCTACAACTTTGGTACCACCTTGTCATGACCTAACCTTTCAGGTCATAATGACACCTGTAGGCAAGCCAACCCAATACCCATGGTACTTGTCCTGAATCACTAATCATAAAGATACTAGCAATAATAAAAACACCCAACACATTCTACCCAGGACCGAGAATTCACCAGTACATAGCTACTATAGATTCAAAACCATAGTAAGAAAATATATACATAGCCATAAATATAATCCAGAATGAGCTCATAATATACAAGCCAAAACTATAATGTATAAGACTAATGTCTAAATATAAAAGATGACCTAGAAACTACTAATGCACATCGAATGTATCCTGTAGCGGCTACTAAGCTCCTAATCTAATGCTCGAAGCTTGTACTTAGACCTGCACCACGAGTAGATGTAGAAATAAAGAGGTGAGTACCAGAGAAAGGCACCCAATAGACATCATCGACCAACTGAACGAAGTACAATAAATACAACAAGAATAAGTGCATACAATACTGCAGTGTCAACTATCTGCTCTCAAGTCCAAAGATAAGCATGTCTAAAGGATCACAGAACCCCAATGTAACAACCCAACTAATGTGCAATAATATCGGCTAATAGAACTCTGAGGTCAAGTTTCAGCTAGGCATATGGCATTAGGATTGATCGACTGATCAAAACTAAAATAACCAACCGAGTAGAACAAGGAGGGACCAATTGAGCACGACCCAATAGTATATGCCAAAACCAACTGACAAAGCCCACCCATAACCATATCACACTGTCACATGATAAATATATGGTGTTGTACATGGGTGTAAGGCCCTAGTATATATGTTTGTACACCAACTTAGCCCCCATAAGCGCAGAAGATACACCTTTGCACAACCAGGGTACAAATAAGTGTATCGACAAAATCGAGTAAAAATAGTGTATCCCATGCTGACCCATGGCACCGGACCTCCTGATCCTGAGTCAGAATATGACACCCAGTCCTGTGTATCGTGTCAGTCCATGAAACCCGATCTAATGCACATATATAGCGATAGGAAGAATCCCCTGTTGTGATAGAATAAGACACCAGATCTTGGAATGTGGTGGGATAAATCCCCCATCATGAAGAAATGAGTAATCCAATTTTGGAATGTATATGTATCGCGTTGATCCATGACACTCGATCCTGTGTGCTTCCCAAGTCACGTAGTGTAAGTATATAGTTGTACAGGCCTTTAGTAAAGAAAGTATAGGGCAACACTGGCTTAAGCCTAGGCTGGGACCCATAGACAATAGGTAACCTGAAGTATCGTGCATATCCAAAACCACAGTGTCAACCCAGCTAATAAATGTGATACATAACCAGCACAACAATATACGAGCCAGTTGTAGAATGTAACAAGTCCTTAAAAAAGATAGAAGGTGAACTAGTTGAGCAATAAATGCGCACAATATCCCCACCTATCCAAGACCGCAACAATAGCCTAGCTGACAAGGGTGATAACCCACCAGGGCAATAATATAGCAACCCACTGGTAAATGTGACAAATTTCTAGAACAAGATGGTAGGCCAATCAGCTGATCCATACATACAAAGGCCCCACAACCCAATGAATTTACCAGGGTATATCATATGTCTCACTAGAAGAATCACACCCCTGTCCCTAAACAACCAGGGTTTTAGCATTATAGTGTATTATGACAATAGAATCATGGTGCCTAGTAAGAAGCACACCCGATATTAACTTCCCAGAGTATAGTATGTTTCCCCTAGTAACAAATAACTTTAACAAGTATACATGTGTCCAAGTAGGCATATATGCCAACAGAAGCAGTATAAGATCACATCTAACCATAGACAAACACATCACACTCTTTCCCACCACAAGTATCCAAACTAACGACGGATAATCTAGCTGCTAATGGGGTAATATCCACCGATCTAAGTATGTATCATAGAATCCAATCAACAGCCAACCTCACAAGTATCGTATATCGCTAGTATAAGGCTATGCACACCAGTAGACAAGTATTAAGCTATGTACACGTACAAGTCATGTGCCATAAATTTACTTTTAACCTTTACTAAGCTCCTTCATAATTTAATGGTGCTAAACCCCAAGCAATATAATAGTTATAGCTATTATAGTACTCAAAACAGTGGTCACAAGTCCATTTCATCCGGTATAGCCCATACTTAGTAACCCCTAACACATACAAATCTACATCACACATTTCAACTCAAACTGAGGGAGAGAGAACCTTAAATAGGACATAATTATCGAATAAGTTTCCAACAACTAGAAGCATATCAGGTAGAACATAAGGATTAATATTAGTAAGCTCAATTGGTCAAATTAGCTATTAAACAGACAAATATACACACACGGGTAGCATTAATGCTTAACTTACCCCCGTCACGCTCTATCTCACCTTTACAACCCTTCATAGAAACATTTATAGCCCACACTACATTAACTCCAACTAATATAATAGATACAGGTAATACAAAATCCAGATGTTAAATTCCAACCTCAACAACATATATACATATCTTACTTAGAACTTTTAAACAACAGTAAGCTCTCACTAACAAGGCAACAACCAAGATGGTATAAAAATTACATATAGTACATTACTTACTATAGTAATCACTAGCCCATATCATCATATCTAGCATGTACTCAGGAAATCCCAACTATACACAACCACATACCACATATTTCTGCTTAGTCTAGAGGAAAGAGAACGCCTAGCTCATAAAAATAATTGTCAAACCAAAATTGTATATCAAGTTACGAAAGAAAAAGATCACTTAACAAAATATCTCTAGCTCAAATCCCGTAATAAGACCATGAAGCATCTAATAGAGTGACATGAGTTTAACTGTGGGGTATACAAATCCAAAGAAGAAAAATGTAAGCTATTATAGATAGAGCTAAAATAGTAGACTCTATGAGCAATGTGAAGGCTCACCTCAACAATAAAGTCCACGAAAATGAACTTGTCAGCCACAAGTCTCACCCCCTGAAATAGTATCTGCATTGACGTGCAAGTAAGGAGTGAGCTATATATAAATATAACTCATTAAGATCATCGACTCACTATTTTAATACCCCTAGAACAAGAGTTATAGAATACATCTGCACAACAGATATATATAAATAATATACACAAGAATATACTTCATAATATAAGGCTTAATAAGTTCAAACAAATGTTCAAAAGGATTCACTACATGTCTGAGTTCGATCCATATTTAACGCTTGTCATAACGCCAGTGAAGGAGACCAACCCATCACCCTGAAAAATTCATAGCCGCATGTATAATGCTCTAAAAGTATGCTATAGCAACGTGTATAAAGCCCCTAACATATTCCGACATCATAAATATGCCCCTAACATATTACGACAACTATGTATGCCCCTTGTAACCATATCACAATAATGAAGAAAGATATCCAACATCACCCAACTTATAAAAATATTCGATATTCTCAAAAAATAGCATATGTAGGGTTGATCAAAGGACACTAGTTTTGTCAAGCACACACTTGTCCAAACACATGCACCAGGAAGAGAAAATATATTTTTCAAAGCATGTTTGAAAAGCAGGAACTAAAGCTTAAAGTCTCACTTATCTTATTAATGACTAGTGCTCCAACCTTGCAAGGAATAAAACACAAACAAAACAGCCTTCAATGACTTCAATCTATACAAAATAGTGGTTACCAGTATCAATTATGTTGGTCAAACTCAAGTGTCAATATCCCTACCTTCAGGTTTAGAGTTAATCCTTAATATTTAATACCTTAGACTATAAATTAAAAGTAAACGTATCCTTAATCTCACTGTTAACACTTAATTGGTGAAAATTCTAGTAAATATGTTAATACTTTGGTGATAACTATAAGGGGTTAACTATTAATAAATTGCTATTTATAACCATTTTTGGGCTTGTGGAGATCAAAGGAAAATGGGAAGAGTATTAATTTTCTTGGGCACCATTTCAGACTATCGAATAAAATCTTTTGCTTCTGCTCTATTGCTCGTGCTATTCCAATAAGGATGGAGTAGGCATAGATGAGGTATACCTCTTGGTCCCTTTTTTGTCCCTTATAGACTTTACCATCGGAGCAACTACCATCAATGTTTAGTCTTACTTTTAAAGGCTAGGGATTGATCCACATTATTGAAATGTCATAAATTTGATAAATATTGGCCTCAATTTCTTTACATATGCTCCTTTAAATTCCCTGAATATTAATTTTATCGAAATTCTTGTGAGTCACGTGAAAAATAAAATTAATGATATTAGTGTTAGTTCTATACAATGAGGGTCAAATTCCTTCAAACGTATTAAAACATCTTGATTTTCAAAGTTCCGAGCAAATAACTTAAGGTCTTTTTGGTGAAGAATTTGGTTATGTGATTGGTGTATTTATGATTTCACTAACTAAGAAGTGTCAATTTGAGGTTATTGCCTTTGGTTTCTATGTCCAACAAACCAATGTAGTGCCTCTAGATACTCCTTGTGAAGTCACCTTGATAAAAGAGGTATTACACACCCTTTAGATTTGTTGTTTAATGAGTAGTGTTTCTATGGTAGCATTGGGGTTCAAGGGTAATGCCTAGCCATGCCATTGTGTCATCAGTAGAAAGATTATTATTGATGGCTATCAAAACTAGGAAGGCCATTTTAAAAGAGATTTCATGTGTCCTATAGTTTGTCATAGAAGTTGTTGACTTCTTTTCTTTGCCTTAGATTTTCATAAGAAGATGCAAAGTAGAATTTCCCCTAGTTGGAAAGCTTTTAAATAGTGTTTTCCTTCTTATTTTTATCCAGAGTAAGCCCTATGAAATTGTTGGCTTTGATTATTCTTTTTTTCCTTTTTTTCTTTTCTACTTCTTGGCCTATCGATTATCCCACTGATTCGCTTTTGGTTCCTTAATTCATTCCTTGAAGCAGTGGCGGCACCTCTATTTCACAATTCCCCGAGATTTACTTTGTTGAGGCGTAATTAGAATAGCCAACAATTTTCGACGATAAATTTCCAGTGATCTCATTCCGGTGAAATTTAAGGAAATTAAACATCGAAGATGCACCTTTCTCACTGACGTTCTTCTTCACATTGCAGGCGACTATATCATCAATTTAGTTGAAATTCAAGTTTGAATTTCAGGCTGCCAGAACATAAATCAATCCATAGCCAAGACTCAATGGTTTTCGTACATCGTCTCTCACTGACAGCGTATTTCCAACACCTACTCGATCTTAAAGTTAGGCTCCTTCGGCAGCAGACCGGAATAAACTTCTGGTTGCGAATTTCTGGTGATCTCTTTTCGGTGACAATCAGTCTTTTTTTGGGTGAATTTCAGAAACATTGCAGCGACATCTTCCAATTCAGCTTTATCCTATCTCTCATCCAGGTTATATCCTCCAAATTCCTATCTATTTAAGATTTTTTTGAATATATTCTATTCTTGCTTATGCCATATTTATTCTTGAAGTATTTATATTTCTTGCATTATTCGTTTCCTGCTACATAGTTCTTGGTATACTTATTGTTGGTTATATATTTCTTAATATATTCCATTTTTGCAATATTCTTTCTTGTTATATATTTCTTGCCTATTGCATATTGTTGTTGCAAGTATATTTATAGGATTATTATTTTTCATTTTGATTTTTGTTTTTTGGCTATTGTAGTATTGTTAATTATTCTATATTTTGTACTTTTTTGTAGTATTAGGTTATGGTTTATCGAGAGAGTGTATCTTCATAGTGTAGTTTAGTGGTGTTGGAGCATGATGGTGGATTAGGGTTATGTTGTTGGTTGGAGTCAGAGGTTGGGGATAGTGGTGGTAAGAGGGACAAGGGCTTACTTATGTTAAGAATATGGACGTGGAACATAGGATCACTTACAAAGAAGTCCATAGAGCTAGTGAAGAGTCTTAAGAGGAGTCAAATTAATATAGCGTGTGTCCAGGAGACTAGATGGGTATGTACCAATGCTCGAGACATAGATGGATTTAAATTGTGGCTCTAGGGATAGAAATTGAGTTGGTATCCTAATAGGTGAGGACCTTAGAGAGTACGTAGTTGAGGTCAAGAGGATTAATGATAGGATGATATCTATTAAACTTGTGGTTGGTAATCATATTGTGAATGTAGTTAGTACCGATGCGCCTCAAGTAGGCCTAGATGAGGAAGTCAAGAAGCTTTTTTAGGAAGATTTGAATGAGGTTGTGAGAGATAAATTGAACAAAGAAAAAATCTTCATTGGGGAAGATTTTAATGGGCATAATGATGCAACTTTTAGTGGTTTTGACGATATACATGGAGGCTTTGGTTTTGGGGAGAGGAATGGGGGTGTGACGTCTCTCTTAGACTTTGCTAAAGATTTTGAGTTGGTTATTGCTAACTCATGTTTCCCGAAGAGAGAAAACCACTTGGTTACCTATCGTAGTATGGTAGCTAAGACTCAAATTGATTACTTACTCTACCGAAAGAAGGATAGAAGTCTTTTTAAGAATTGTAAGATTATTTCGAGTGAAAATATTTCCACTCAACATAAGCTTCTAGTGATGGACATAGAGATTAAGAGGGGTAAGAGAAAGATGGCTATTTGTGCTCAATCAAGGATTAGGTGAGGAGGCCTGACTCCTTGCCTTTCTCGAGAAATAGGGGTTAAGTTGAGTAGTTTGGGGGCTTAGAGCAATAACGGAGATATGAACACAATGTGGGATACCAATGTTGGCTACATTAGAGAAGTAGCTTGCGAGGTACTAGGGGTTTCAAGATGGACCTTTTGTGGACGTCAAGGTAATTGGTGGTGGAGTGGAGAAGTTCAAGACAAAGTGAAAGCTAAGATGATTGCATATACGAAGTGGTTAGATGAAAAATGAAGGCTTAAAGATATCTACAAGACGAAAAAGAGAAAAGCTCGCGATTTGAACCAGGTGAAATGCATTAAGGATGAACAGGGTGAGGTATTGGTGGATGAAACTTCCATTAAGCTAAGGTGAAAAATTTACTTTCATAATCTCTTAAATAAAAAAACGGACAAAGATATTGAGTTGGGTGATTTGGAGGACTCTGATAGTCATAGAGATTTTAGTTATTGTAGGAGTTTTAGGGTTAAGGAGGTTAGACATGCTTTTAGTAGGATTAACAAACAAAGAATGATCTAACTCGATGAGATTCCAGTCGATTTTTGGAAGAACAAGATCAAGAATGGTATTGAGTGGTTGAAAAGGTTATTTAATGTTATTATGAGGATTGCTAAGATGCCCGATGAATGAAGGAGAAGTACAATGGTTCCATTGTATAAGAACAAGAGTGATATCCAAAATTGTAACAATTATAGAGGTATCAAGTTCTTAAACCATACTATGAAGGTCTGAGAGAGAGTGGTGGAGATGAGAAAAAGAAAAAGAGGGTCTATTTCAGAGAATCAATTTAGAGTCATGTCGGGGCGGTAGACTACTAAAGCAATCCATCTTGTTTGGATAGTTTGGTTATGTGTAGAGAAGAAGTGTTGATCCTCCTATCAGGAGGTGTGAGAGAAAAAATTTAGGGGTCACACAGAGACGTAGAGATAGACTAAAAAAGTATTAGGGGGAAGTTATTAGATTGGATATGGCACAATTTCGTATCATCGAGGGCATGGCCTTAAATAGAAATCAGTAGATATTGTGTATTAGGGTATTAGGGTAGAAGGTTAGGAGGCTAGTAGGGGTAGGTTGATGTCAGGCTTTGTGTTATAGTAGGTTAGTAGAGGTAGTCATGTTGTTACTTATTGTGGTGTTGTTGTTATTGTCCTTGATTTATTTTTACTTTTATTGTCTTTATAAATCTACATTCGTTGTCCACTCTAGTCATTTTATATCTAATATTTTTTACTTTTGCGATGATATTATTTGAGTTGAGGGTCATTCAAAAATAACCTCTCTATCTCTATGAGGTATTGGTAAGGTCTGCATACACTTTACACTCCACAGACCTCACTTGTGGGATTTAACTGGGTTTGTTGTTGTTGTTGAGGGGAGGATATCCAATCCCAATTCCAAGTTCCTTAATTGGAGTCCTCTCTTTACTGAATGTTAGGAGGGGAAAATTCCTCCAGAATGAAAGTGTAGAGAGTTCACAGGGAGCACCAATTATCAAACCAAGATACATCTTTTTTATTAATCTTCCACACTATATGAGATTCCATCTCAATTTTGATGTGATAAACAGCTTTCTAGTTCTAAAAGTCTCTTTTTTCCTTTTGGCATTTAGAAAGTGAGTATTGTAGCAGTATTAGCAAAAATGAAAGAACTTCAAAGAGATTTGGTAGTTCTAATAATCCGCCACTGCTTAGCTCTAAAAGTTTTTCTAGAATCTGTGAGGCATGTAAAATTAGTCCCCTTCATTATAAGGGTAGCAAAGATTTTTCCAGGCTGTCTACTGGTATTTTCTAGCATTTTCTTGCGAGGAGCACATTTCTAATGAGAACAACTCATTTCATCATTGAGCAGTTTAACATGCTAGCCCTTGATCTAACCAATGATGTTGTTAACAATGTCAGAATAATACTGAATTTGTTTTATTCCTTGTCGTTAAGGGACACCCTAAGTATTTAATGGGGAGCCATTAGTATCTTAATTTTGTGATTCTAATCATTCTTGTGACAGTGACTTGTTTAGGTTCTTAGTGAATCATGTTTGTCCATTGTTCTCCATGGCCTAGCTTCTTGAGAATATTATTCAAGTATTCCCCAAAAACTCAACCATAGACTTTTCTCACGAAGAGTTTAATCACCACATTGCCATCCTTGTTAGCTTTGATGATATCACTGATGATTTTTTGACATAATAGGATGTTTTTTTGAGATTGATCTCCCTTTTATGAACCCACTCTGATTGTTAGAAATAATCATGGGAAAAATACTTGAGATTATGCTGTAGAGGATTTTTGAAAACAGAAGGCTTATGGGTTTAATATCTGAAAAGCTTTAAGGATGATCAATCTTCGGAATCATATCAATGCAAGTGTTGGTATAAAACTTGGTGAGGGTAGTTCCTTTGAAGAAAGATATGACAACATTATGGGCATGCAAGGAAACAATACTTCAACATAGATGGTAGAAGATTCCACTCAGTCGTCCTTCAGGGTATGTCTATAATGTTGTTGGGATCAATAGAGAAAACAATGCCAGTCACTTGCTTAAGCTCTAGAATTGTGAGTCACCTACAAAATAAAATTAATGATATTAGTGTTGGTTCTGTACAATGAGGGTCTAATTACTTCAAATATATTAAAATATCTTATTTTCAGAGTTCCTAGCAAATAACTTAATGGTTTTTTGGCGAAGAAGTTGGTGATGTGATTGATGTATTTATTATTCCACTAACTAAGATGTGTTGATTTGATGTTATTGCCTTTGGTTTCTACGCCCAAAAAACCAATTGTGCCTCTAGATACTCCTTGTGAAGTTACCTTGACAAAAGAGGTACTACACACCCTTTAATTTTGTTGTTTAATGAGGAGTGTTTCTATAGTAGCATTGACGTTCAAGGGTAATGCCTAGTCGTGCCATTCATCAGTAGAGAGATTATTGTTGATGGATATCAAAACTAGGAAGGCCATTTTAAAAGAGATTTCTTGTCTCCAATAGTTTTTCATAGAAGTTCTTGATTTCTTTTCTTTGCCTTAGATTTTCCCAAGAAGATGCAGAGTAGAATTGCCCCTAGTTGGAAAGCTTCTAAATAGTGCTTTCCTTCTTATTTTTATCCAGCGTAAGCCCTATGGAATATAGCTAGTCTTTGATATCAGTATTAGATTGAGAGGGGAGGATGTCCCAATTCCAAGCACCTTAGTTGAGGACCTCTCTTAACTTATTGTTAGGTGGGCAAAATTCCTCCAGAATGAAAGTGTAGAGAGGCCATAAGGAGTACCAATTATCGAACCAAGATACATCTTCTTTGTCAATCTTCCACACTATATGAGACTCCATCTCGATTTTGATGTTATAAAAGACTTTCTAATTCTAAAAGTCTCTTTTTTTCCTTTTAGCATTTGAAGGTGAGATTGATCTCCCTTTTATGAACCCACTCTGATTTTTAGAAATAATCATGGGAAAAACACTAGAGATTATGGTGCTGAGGATTTTTGAAGAATGATTATAGATGATTATGGGTCTAATGTCTGAAAAGCTTTAAGGATGATCAATCTTTGGAATCATAACAATGCAAATGTTGGTATAAAATTTGGTGAGGGTAGTTCTTTTGAAGAAAGATTTGACAACATTATGGGCATGCAAGGAAACAATACTCCAACACATATGGTAGAACATTCCACTCAGTCATCCATCATGACCTATAGAGTTGTTGGGATCAATAGACAAAATAATGTCAGTCACTTGCTTATGCTCTAGGGTGGTTACTAACATAAGGTTATCTTCCTCCATGCTGAAACCATCCATGTAGTCAAGGACACTAAAATTAGTATTCACTGATTCTTGAGAAAATTAAATAAATCTCATAGAAGCTCACATCTCCATTTGTTATAGCTTTAATATTAGCGTTGAAGTAGGCAGCGTTGGCATATTCTTCATTGAACTATTTGACTCTTGCTTTTTCGCATAAAACATAATCTTGAAATTTATGATAATTGGTGAAAATAGCTTTGTATTTGGAGAGTTCATATCTGTTCTCTACAGTATTATCAGTAATACATTTCTTCCATAATTTTCTGATCAAGTTTTTCAGTCTCTTAGTCTTTTCATAGATGTCACCAAACGTATCTCTGGACCAACATTAATAGTTCTACTAGCGTTTTTTGTTTTTCATTGAATAACATAAAAAGGGTTTCCATGGATGGAGATATTCCAACTATTCCGAATTGTCTATAGAAACATAGGATGGTAGGCCTAAAAGTTCAAAAATATGAGGTATGTGATTCCTTGAGTGTTATCCTGCATTAGATCTACCAAGAGAGGGGCATAATATGAGCATGTTGTATCGAGGTGGATAACTGAAGCATTGTTAAGAGCCTATCGTGTTTCTTCCAAATGTTGTGGGAAGAATCCCTATTATCATACCATGTAGTTTTAAACCTATTAAACCAACATCTTGTATCCCAAACTCGTATTGGCTACTGTAGTTATTGATCAACCCCATAATTCTCTTCTCTTTTCTTCTAAGCATTTTGGATAAAGATGGGAAGATGTTATGATCCACTTTAATATATGGACACTTTGTTCCGTGTCTTAGACGATGGTTATGTTGATGTCGCTGGTCCACATGAGCCAAATTTATTCAAGAGTTTGGTATCTCTTCAGAGATCCTTTTGGTCCTATACCTTTGATATTCTAGGACAGGATTTTAACCATTGAAAACAGTAAAATTGGAATTGTTTTGATCCCCCATAGAGGGTAGCTAAGTGTAGTTACTAAAGAATTGACTCCCTCCAATAAGGTATTGATTTCTTGGGGAGATATTATTATACTTTGCTATGAGGAGAGAGATTATTGTTTTGATCCTCCATAGAGTCTATTTTATGATGCACTTGGTTTACTTTGCTATGAGTGATTCATCTTGTGAGTTCATCATCAAAATTGGAGGTTTCCATATTTTCTCCCTAGATTCTTTAAACATCTCATGGAGCAGCCTGAAATTGTTTCCTTTGATAATAGCCTGATTATGAGTTTTATTTTTGATGTGATGATCTTGTTATACCCCATTTTAATCGAGATCAAACAGTGTACAACATATTGAAGATTCCTAAATTAATAACTTAAGGAGTCGCCACCTAATTATTTTAAGGTAAATTAGGATACCTATTTTTGCTAAAGTTATGCTAAATTAACTCCAAAATATTGTCTGCTAAACTTATGTGATTCTAGGTAAGAACTCTAAATATCTTAAAGGGAAGGTGTAAAGCATCATTTAAAATTCGTTAAAAATGATTAACCGACCAAACTTAAATTAATTAATTTTAAGAAAATACTAAGGATTTTTTTTTTAATAAGATAGGTAAGAAGATATTTAATTTCGAAATCATTTAATTCTAAAAATATTTATTTAAATAATAATAATATTAATAATAAAAAAATAAAAAGAACACTTTGTCATAACTAAAAGTTAAACTTGTTTTGTTTTGAAAATAGCACTTTAAAATAATCATTTGACTTAAACTATTTTTAAAATTTAAGATCTATTTTTTTTAAAAAAAAAGGTAATTAAGGATCAAAATTCCGCTTAAGAATTAAGCATAGTTTGAAAAATATTTCAACGCAAAATTTTGAACTTAAAAAAAAGATTGATTTTTTTATTTTATATTTTTTTTAAAAGGACAGAGCTACGACAAATAGAAAAAAATTTACTTATAACTAAACTAAAGGTTCCCAAATCCAACCATCTATATGATATCAACTATATGAATTCAAACTAGAACATATCTAAATCACATAAGTGAGTTTAATATGTAAAGAAAAGTAAAATAATAATGATAGCTAAAAATAGCGGCTACGAATGACTCCCAAGTGAGACCCTCTTTTGCCTGTTATTTGGGATAGTTAGAACGACTTCATGTGCGGGCATGATGGTGTCGAGTCATGAGACTCCAACTTTGCGAGAGTCCCAAATTGAGACTCCATTTGCTCCCACGGTGTTCATGCAAATGAAGAGAGAGTAAGGATTAGTATTTATCTTATGACGGAAAATTGGAATCAGTCAACCATGTAATAATCTTAGCGATTACATATTTAAGACATAAGATAAAATTTAATAGAGAAAGGGCCAAAAATATTTCCTTCAGTGAAAGGATAATTTGGCATGGAATGGGAAAAAAATGAAAATAAGGAAATTAGAAATCACCTCAAGCCATTTGATCACATAACTAAATAGATTTGTAATTGAAACAAACAATTTCTAAGCTACATGGAAACTGGGTTACGAACTTGCCAACAACATTGTCAAGAAAAGAAGAATCCAATAAAGTCTAAAGCATGACTTCAAAAGAGAATTTATTTAGACTCATAAAAGTGACCCTTTTATCCCAGTAGCAACATGGGACTTAAACTTGCCAATGGATAGAATAATATGCTATAGCCAAAGTTCTGACTAAACAAGAAATATTTAGGATCACTGGACACTCATCTTATCAAAAGAGGAAAAGAATCTCATTCTGTGCCATTAGATGTGAACAAAATACTTACTAGGACAAACCAAACACGAACCCTATGGTAACACTTTTGATCAAACCAAACTTGACTCCACCAAAAATAAGATCAAAATAGAAGTCATTTAACATATACGTCGTTATTTACCAGAAAGACTCCAACAAATAAAGTACTGTCATATACACGTTGATCTATTTGGCAACCTAAATAGCTGAACCAAAGAGCATGTTAAGTATGGCAGTAAAATCAAAATGAGTATAATAAGGAATCGACGTTCAAAAAGATGCAAAAAGATACATGAACAACCCATAGATAGATAAAGAGGGAAGCCAAAATCACAATAAACTCAAGGAAAAGATTTTAATGTGATTCACTTGAAATCAGCAGCAACAGCCAACAACTAAAATTAAACTTAAAATCAAATCCATGTTCATTAGGAAAACAACAGCATTTACAAAAAAATAAATAGAAAGGGGGCATATTCGAGTCATGATATAGCAACGAGATAATAGCAACTAAAGAGCTAAATGAGATTAGGAATATCTCAACGTAATGCTAACATTCAATCATATCCAAGCTATACTAAAAGTGTAACAATCTAGTGACGAACGGGGGTCTAAAATCGTGGCGGCTCGAACAAGATCAAAACAGAACACACAACATTTGAAAAACAAAAATAAGAGATGAGAATGAAGATGTTAACTTTTTGCGGGCAGCGAACTGAGATAGAGAGCTTAATGACGAAACTTCCCTTCCATGGTTTTGAGTCTGTGAACTTAGAAGGATAATTAAAACCTTGACTCGTCTTTATGCTTTTCAAAAAAAATTTATACTTGGAGTATTTTTGTGTTCTTTCAAAGTGAGAAAGTGGCCAATTTTCTGAGAAAGCTTAGCCGCAGCCCTCTTTTTCCAGTCAACCAAAGAGAGTATTTATAGAAATAATTTAGGGCGTTTTGGGGGGAAACGGCTAGGAATCTTCAAATTCAAACATTCAAGCCCTCCCCATCAACTCCTTACAGCTGTAATCATATAAGAAAGGGACGAATTGATCTCGTCCGTCCGCTCCAGTGGCAAAGACGGACGAGGAAGGAGATGGCGACGCGTGGATTATCAAGGACAAAGGGTTGTTAGGCGAGGTCAAAGGCTGCTGGAACACTGCTCCTTTGCCATTTCTGGACGCTGCTGGACGCTGGAGCTTTTCTGGTTCATTCATCGTCATTCTCGTTTGAGAAGAGATGCGTGGGTTGATGTTTGGAAAAGAAAAAAACGAGGAAAGGTGGGCGCGTGGGGGTTGTTGAGGGATAAATATATTATATTGCTGATTTTGTTTAAGTTAAGAAAGAGGTTGGGCCTGGTTTCAGTTATTTCAGGCCAAAAATTGGTTCAAAATTGGGCTAATTAGATCCAAAAACAAAAATAAGTATCGTGAGTGAAAAATTATAATTGAAAATTTAATCAAGTTAAATCATGATCAAGATCAATTTAGAATTTAAAAATGTAACTAAATCGAATTAATTGATTAAATTGTTCACGAGATAAATTAATATAAATTAATTAAAGAGCTTCTTGAAATCAACGAAAAAATAAATAACTTAATAATTCACTTTGAAAATTATTTATAAATTAACTAAGATAATTAACAAAAATAAAATCTTCGAAATAATTTTTGCGAAATCATGAAAGAAATAAGAACTAAATACGTAACTAGATATACACATATAAGAATACAATGAAAATACGTATATAATATACATATACATACATATATGTACATGTATATATAATTTTAAAAGGTTAAAATATTATCTAATAAAAAAACGATGAAAACATATATATAAAATATATATTCGAACACATATA
>JBCEWC010005230.1:0-25459 GCA_038996855.1 Solanum aculeatissimum | reverse complement strand
GTGATCTTATTGTATTATTCTTATACTGTGTGTCAATTAGAACTTACTCTGTTAATCTAAACTGAGACTATAGGTTAGTTGGTTATGAAAGGATAGTAGGCTGTGTTTCAATTTAGTCCACTTATCCTAAAGGACCAACCAAAAGCATTGTGTAATCCTTTGATCCTAATATTTAAGCTTTACATGTACCTTTTTTCTTTGTAATTAATTACCAAAATGACCTTCCCCTCTATCTATGTAATCTTTAATTGGGCCCTGGTCCCTCCTTGAACATTATGTACTTTGACTCAGGCAAAATGCCTAAGTTGAGGGTGACTGCCATAGGCGGCCCTAGTTCATGAAAGGAAATTTCGTACTTCAACACAGGCTAAAAGCCTAAGTTGAGGGTGGTTACCGAAAAGAAATACAAAAATAATTGAATATGAGAGACGAAGTAGTATAATAAAAAGTGAAAGCATGAAATGGGTGTGATGCCAAACATAAATAAATGAAAAACAAGAAAGACAAAAATGCAAAAGTGAGAAAAATAAGAAGTAAAAAGTGTCAGAAACATAAAAATACACCCAAAAGATTTGAGATGTATAAAAGAAAGGGAAAAATAAGTCATAAAGTATTAAGGTTGGATAGGACAAGTTCAAAATTGCACAGTGTCAAGGAGGGTAAGTTGTCACTATGTCCTGAATGTACCACACATATACCCTAAGCCTGCATTATAAGTCCAGAATGTCGTATAGTGATCCTAATTAAACTGGTCAAATGTCACAGTCTTGAATATAAGGGCAAACCTATGGTATTGTATACAGTGTTCAAATTTCTATTGTTAGAGCGAGTATGTTTACATAGTCCCTAACATCGACTGAGAAAATATCAAAGTGTGAGATAAGGGAATTCTTTATTTGTGAGGGCACTTGAATATGACATTTTTTATGCTTTAAACTTGAAATTTTATGTGTTCTCCAGTGCATTTTAGTGGATTTGATTTGCATTTTGTGTTGTTTTTACAGGATAACAAGATTTAGGATATTTTTATGATGAGTTGCAGATTTTGCTGTAAATTGACCTGATATGAGTCCATTTATGGATCATGGTTTGATCTATGAGTCGTAGATAGTGCTCATATCAAGCCGCTTTACAACAAAAACTGCAACTCTTTACAAAAATGTCCAAAATTTTGTAATCTTTTAAAAAACACAAAATGTAAATTAAATCCACTAAAATGTATCAAAGAACACACAAAATTTCAAGTGTAAAGCATCAAAAGTATCATATTTTTGCGGTATATCACACCCTCAACTAAATATTATTGCTTGTCCTCAAGCGACAAACTCAATCTAACATAAGCAGTAACAACTGTCATATAGACATCAATCATATGGCATTTGTCAAGTCTTAGTCAATAATAGATTCTCTCAGAAACTCTCAGTGTACAAACAAGATATTTATCAAGTAAGCATATGTGGATCAAGGCATGAAAAGACAATTTCAACAGATAAGACAATGTACATAATCAACAATCATAAAATAATCCAGAATTATTAAGTTATTCAAGTGCCCTCATAAACAAATAAGTCCCTTATCTCACACTTTGATATTTTCTCATTTGATGCTAGGGACTAGGTAAACACACTCGATCTCACAATAAAAATATGAATACTACATATAATACCATAGGCTTGACCTTATATTCCAGACTATGACATTCGACTAGTTTAATTAGGATCACTCTAGTACTTTCTCGGCTCGTAATGTAGGCTTGGGGGGCAGATTTGTTATATTTGGGACATAGTGACTAATTTCTCTCCTTGACACTATATTATTTTAAACTTATCCTATCAAACCTCGATACTCTATAACTCATTTTTCCCTTTTTTTATACATCTCAAACCTTTTGGGTGTCTTTCGCCAACTTAGGGTCCATTTAGTGATTATGCACCTAAGAGTAGAGATCCTTAGAGGTAGAACACTCAGGGTTACCAGGTTCAACTAGTTGATGCAGCCATCAGGCACCGAGGGTACAGGTGGGCCTAGATCTGATTATATTGGCAATGGAAATTCCTTAGGTTCAAGATGATATACAAAATTTTCACGTTATTCCTCCCAAGGTTCAGGTCCCCATGGTTTCTATATGTGTGATGAGTTTTTCCATCTGGCTAGGGATTTCCCCAAGCGTTCTCTATCTATTTTTTACCAAGTGCATAGACAGATTGATCTATACCATATCCTGCAATCAAAGTTTTTTCACAGAGTATGAGGAATGGTATTAGGGGTGCTAAGGGTGGAGCATGGGGTGCAACTCATGCTGGGTCCTAAGCCATTAGTGAGCATAGAGTATGCTATTCTATCCAAGGTAGGACCAAGGAAAAAGCCTCTGATGTAGTGATCACAAGTATTGTTCTGGTCTATCATCATTCATCTTCAGTGTTATTTGATCCAAGATCCACTTATTCTTAAAAATTGACCTATTTTGCTTTAGATACGGATGGTATGTGTGATCCTCTTGATGTGCCTATTTGTGTTTCCACCTCGGCGGGTGATTCCTTCATGGTACATCACCTATATCTGGGTTGCATAGTGGTATTTTAAAGTAGGGATACCCAAGTCGATATGATTCTCTTAGAGATGGTCAATTTCAATGTTATGTTGGGCATGGATTTGTTATCACCTTATCATGATATCCTTGATTTCTATGCCAAGACTATGGCTTTAGAACTTTCAGGCTTTCCTTAGCTACTATGCACAATTTCTCTAAGCTTATACCATGGGGGTGATTTTTTATGTTCGTTCTCGGTGTTTGATGGATAGGGGTTGTTTATCTTATCTAACCCATGTGAAGAATTTTTCTAAGGAATCACCTTCCTTGGAGGCTACAAGGGTGGTGAGAGGTGGATATGTTTCTGACAAACTTGCCTAGTGTTCCTCCGGACTAGGACTATTGATTTTGATCCAGGCATCATGTCCATCGCCATATATCCATATAGGATGGCCCAGTTAAGTTGAAGGATCATAAGAAATAGTTTTGAGAATTTACTGAAAAAGGGTTTCATTAGACCCAATATTTCATATTGAGGTGCTCTAGTACTATTTTGAATAAGAAATCCGATTCTATGTGGATATATGTTTATTATTGCAAAAATTGAACAAAGTTACCATCAAGAACAAGTATCCCCTTCCTCGAATAGATGATATATTTGATTAGTTGTAGGGTACCTCAGTGTTCTCCAAGATTAATTTACCATCAGCGTACTATCAGTTGAGAGTTTGGGAGTGTGACATCCCAAAAACCGCTTTTAGGAACCGTTACGACACTATGTGTTTGTGGATATATCATTTGGGATAACAAACACCCCATCGCCTTTTGTGGAGTTGATGAACTGGGTGTTTAGGCCTTCTTTAGATTCTTTTGTGATCATATTTATTAATGACATTCTAGTTTATTCCATGAATGAGGTAGACCATGTTTAACAATTGAGGGTTGTACTTTAGAAGTTGAGAGAAAAGAAGTTATATGCTAAATTTTCCAACTGTGAATTTTGGCTTGAGTCTGTATCTTTCTTGGGGCATGTAGTGACAAAAGAGGACATCATGGTGGATTCATCGATGATGGCAGTCGTACGGGATTAGGTGAGACCTACTTCTGTAACTGAAATCACCTGCTTCCCTACAACCAGTGCATCCACCTCTGTCCGTCTAACCTCTGCCACGACCCCTAGTTTGTGGGGTTGAACCTCTAGCTGGTGGTATCAGATCTCTAACCAGTGTAGTGGAGTATATATGGTGGGGTCCAAAATAAGTTTGCCTAGGGAACTGATATATCAAATGATAAGAAGATCCACACCCAAAGAAAGATCTAGGGTGGACCACTATTATGAAGAAACAGGAGGGATGGTTTACTCTCCCCGACCCATAAGCCTCTGCTAAGAACCAGATGAGCCCATTCCAAAACTATAGGAATCACGGGGACCTCGTCTTCCCTCAAAATTTTGCAATGTTGTATGAACCTGCGATGTTGAAATGAACCCCCTCCTCTTACTATACCTCTGCCCCTGATGGGGCACCTAAGTATTATCCCGATGTATGGGCTCTTTTGGGGTCCCCAAACTCCTCTCATTGCATTAACTTGGCCTCCTTGGCAGCACTGGCCATTAACTAAAAGGAAGCTCCATCTCTAGCTACTTAGAATATTGACTGTTTGATGGAATTAACCTACCCTCTCACAAACTGACATACCTTCTCTCCCTCTGTCGGAAGTATATTCATAGCATGATGGGCCAACTGGCAGAAGCGAACCTTATACTCTGAAACTGTTATCGTGCCCTATCTCAAGAACTCAAATTTCAACCAGCTCTCCTCCCGAATGCTCCAAGGAACAAATCAATCATAGAAAGCATTAAAAAACGTCTCCCAAGTCATCTGAGGAGACCCATTTGGAAGGGATCCTGAATAAGTCCTCCACCACTCTCTGGCTGGCCCACAGAGCTAGAGAGTAACATACCTCACACCATGTGTATTTGCTAGTCCCACGATCTCTAGCAACTCTCTGTAAATAGTAAGAAACTCATGTGCATCCTCGATCTTCCCACCCTGAAACTGAGGTGGGGCCATCTTCCAAAACTTCTCATACCTCCGTTGCTCACCATCAGTCAAGGCAACTATCGATGGAACATCAATAATCAGAGCTACTAGTAGTTGCTCTTCTTGAACTTGGGCCTCGAGGGCCTGCTGCTGATCCTAAGGTTGAACTCCAACTAGAGTTTGCGAAGTACCAAGAGTATCAGTTAGCCTACCAGTCTGCCCCAAAGTCTCTAATACCCCAAAATGCTCAGTAGTGTATCCTGAAGCTATGTTGCTACAACAAAATCATTTGGAACCTGCTCCTATCTAGGATCCAAAGATGGCTCGGGAGAGACACCCTAATCATAATCTCTTGCCAGTGCGGTTCCTTGGCCCCAGCCTCTATCTCATCCCATGACCCCTACCCCTAGATGGGGTCTTAATATCAATATCAGGGGTAGCCTCTCCTGCCGAAGCAGTAGTAGCTCTCGTCCTCACCATATATCCAATGGACACACAAATACTCAGCATTTAAACGAGACCCACGCATGAATTGATTAGAATGAAGTAAAAGAGAGTCTCCTAACAGTCTCCGTAGCCTCTCAACAATAAGAAATAAACATCTCCATACTGATCCTTAAGACTCTACTCGATTGGTCTTGTACACATGTGAGACCTATGAACCTGGGCTCTGATACAAAATTTTCACGACCTGAAATCCAGGTGTGATGACACTCATTTAACCTACCAAGAAGAGTCAACCCACAAACCCAACAACTTAATAATAAAGATAAAATAGAAGATAAACTATCTAATAAGGTATATAAGTGTAGAAGAAAACAACTACAATCATCCCAAGAACTGGTATCACATGCACAAGCCTTTAAATGTAGATTATTCAAAAGAAATACAAGTCCTAATGTCTAGTTCTCAAATACAACATAACATAATAAGAACTCCTCGAAGGTCTGCTGGGAACATAAGACGTTACCTCAAGAAATGCCCAAAAGCTCGATCTTGGAATGAGAGAAACCTAGCAGGATGGACCAGGCTCACAACCTACAAAAAAAATAGCAAAGGGTGAGCACCAAACAATAGGGTACTCAGTGAAATAAAACTAACCCAAGGTAAAGCAATGAAGAACAAAACTCCTTAAATCCCAACCACAATCCACCGAACTACAAACCTGCACTCAGAAACGTTCCAACATAATATAGTATACAGATCACAGGCATATAGGTATATTCATCATCTGACATGATATCATAATACATAGGAATAATAGTAAATCCAACACATACTCTCAATCAGGGATAAGATAAGTTTACAACATACAACATTATCAATCAAATATGATATGACATGAAGTGAATGACATGGGATGCATATCATGCAATGCAATATCAGGTACTCATGATACATGTCTATCCTAGAATATACATCCACTGATCAGATATAGTAGTCTGGTTTAGTCAGAACCCTTGGAGGACATATATGCCCATGTATTTGTGAACATCGCCGACAAAGACCTCGACTAATGCTCACCTACTCGAAAGAGACCTTGGGCTATTCGGAAGAGACCTCGCACCCGATCGACAGAAACCTCAGCCACTAATCCATATGTTACCTTTCTCACCCTTTGATAGGAGCCATCATAAGTATCAATGCACAGATAATAATAGATACAACATGTATGATCACAATTATATCATAGTGTCATCATCATAATGATCTCAATACCACCCACATCTCAATAACATCCGTATCACAATCTCATCAGTGGCTCAATATCATCAATGTCTCAATACCTCAACCATATCACAATATATACAACATCTACCTATCAACAACAAATAATTTACAAGGTCACATAGATTATATAATCACCTTTCATTTATAGACTAACATATTAATACACGAGCAAATATTCAACACGAATAGTCATGATTCAGCCTACAATGGTACAATTCTACCCCCAAATACTCAATTTTATTTATGTAGGAGCATACAAGGTTCAATCATACTTAACAAAAGGTTAGAAGTTCACTTGCCTCAATTAAAGTCCCAAATAAAGTTGAAATCGCCGCTCTGCCCCTCTTTTGGTACTCTAACTCACCACAATATATTCAAATATGACATCACAATCATATGATGAATCTAATGACACTAAAATCAATTGATTCAGAGAAAAAAGATAAAATAGTAAAAAATCCCATGCCAAAAACATTGTTGGAATCTAAAAATTAATAAATAAAAATGTTCTCCACGTAATAAGGAACTTAATGGTGAAAATAATTTTGAAAATGGAGTTAAGACGAGGGAGAAATCACCGATTCAAGTTTAATAATTTACACTATTAAAATCCCAAAATTGTAAGTTGAAATCATCAATTAATTTATGTGAATCAATGAAATAGGTTAGACACACCAAATTGCCTTGAAAACTTTGGAATTCCTCCCTTAAAACGAGTTTGGAAAAGTCAAAAATAGTGAAAAGGGTCTAAATCTCATAATTAAAAGAAGCTCACTGTCCAAGCACGAATAACACTCCACCAATGCGGAGCATGTTTTGTGAACATGGAGGTCAGACAGAACCGGCACTCCACAAATGCAGAAGTGTACTACGCGAACGTGGAGGTCTAAGATGCCCATGTGCCAAAAATCCGTGAATGTGGACCCCATCACGTGAATATGGAGGTAAAAATAAATTGACCTTCACGAACACAGAGCTTTGGGCATGATCTCAGAGAGTAACCTGGACCTACACCAAAAATAGCAAAAACCCGCAATACTCAGCCATCTAAAAACAAGAACAGGACCCTCAGAAATTCATTTGAAACCCCATGAACACCAATAATATATGTAATATTATGAGAAACAATGATCCAGACTCAATGAAACTATTAAAATTTCAATTCAAAACTCCCATGGTCCCATACCCAAGAAAGATCATTTAAACTAGTTTCGGACTCAAAAACTCAAAATATTCACGGAAGCTCTAAAAAATTACAATGAAGACATTTCTAGGTTAGTTTCACCACCGGAACTACTGGAAGTGATGAAATTTCTATACAAGCTCCCGAACTTCGAATGTTGACCACAATCAAACTTATGATCCAAAATGAACTTAAAATTCAACTTTAGGCCTAAAAACTCCGTTTTAACTTCGAATTCAGTTCTGCAAGTTTCCCTAGACTAGATTCAACATTCCAGAACTGATGGTAGCCTACATTAAGGTAGGAGGTGATTGAAAAAAATGGAAGTTGGTCCCCTTACATGGCGATAATAGTCTATTTTTTCGAAGTATCTGAATAATAGAATGAACTGGTATAGAATCAGTTGCACATTAATCTTTCTCTATTCTATCAATTTCATTCTTTTTTATGTACACATGTTTGCTTTAAAAAGGAAGTAAGGCAACCTATAAAGTTTGAGAACAGATGTCGGGGTAACTAAAAAGAAATCCATGATCGAGTTACGAGAGCTATAACGTAGGTCTACACCCCTTTTACCCCTTATCACCAAAACTACTTAAGCTAGTTGTCCCAACTCAAAGAAAATAAGATTTGGAATTAGAGGTAATTCACGGGATATCCTTTCTAACAAGCTCTTTTTAGTGAAATAATTCTGACACTCGAAACTCAAAATGATTGCAAAACTCAAAATTTCTAATTTTAATCCTTTGAAAACTCTTTCTTTTGCAAAACTCCAATTATTTACAAGATTTTTAAAATTTGACTTTTAGGCTTGACCAAAAATGACTCAACATAATTTTTGAGAAAACAAAAATGGTAATTTGATCAAATATACTAGAAAAGACCTTCAAGGTTATTACACAGTGGCTATTCTAGATAGACAGGTCAGGAGGTTTAGGACCAAGGAGATTACTTCAGTGAAGGTTCAGTGGAATTATTGGCTTGTTGAAGAGGTGACTTGAGAGGCAGAGCTAGATATGCATACTAGATACCCCTAGGTTATTAGGCCCCAGGTACTTTTCTTTATCTTATGTTCGAGGATGAATACTATTTCGAGTGGTGGTTAATGTAATGACCTTAATGGTCATTTTTAGAAATTATTAAGAAATTACTATTTTACCCCTGTCATTAGTTTCCTTGGGTGTTATTTAATCAGTTTGTGTAGTTGGTTTTGGATAATAGTCAAAAAGTTGAGAATTAAACATGTTTCTAAGTTTTAAAGGCTTAAGTTGATCAAAATTGAATTTTAGTATCATTTGGAGTTTCGAATCTCAGAATGAAATTCTGATAATTCCACAAGTTCTAAAATTTTCAAATTAGTATAGAAACGTCTTCATTTTTAGATTTGAGATTGTTTTGTGGATTTGAGTTTCTAAGTTAAAAAGTTTGATTTTAAATGTGTTAAGTTTGACTTTGGTCAACATTTTAAGTTTGGATGCTTGAATTAGATTTTTGATGGTTTTATTGGATTCAACAGGTGATTTTTAGCATAATAGGAGCATTGTTATGTTTTTCGAGGGGCCCAACGATAATTTGGTCTTTTGAATTTTTGATTAGTTTAGTCTCACTTTATCGAATTTTGGGTCAAGTAGACTTCGAATTCAATTTTTTATGGTTCAATTGAGTATTGAACGTCAAATCTAGTAAAGTAGCATATATGATTATGTGTACGGGGTTTCGAACGAATCCTGAGGGTCCGATCCAAGATTTTGTGACTTGGTGTAATTGTTGATATTTGGTACCAGTGGGTTACTCATCGTATTCGCGACACCCTCATCTGCATTCACGATGAGGAATCCCCATCTTTTTCATGATCGCAATGGGGGTCCCGCGATCGCGATGCTCCATGTATTTGTCCTTCGCGATCGTGGAGCCCATTTCATGATTGCAAAGGGTGTATTTTCCATTCCCCGCAATTGCGAGGGTAGTAACCGCGATTGCAAAGGTCATTAAATGACCTGTGAATAGTAACATCAGGACGACACCCCATTTCTTCCAGTTTTGAGCTAAAGTGGGTGATGTTTTATGAGGAGTTTTCGAGAAAATTATTGGGTTAGTCATTTTTAACCAAAATCTTTTATATTTCATCAATTACATTGAGAATTTAACTTTTAATTCTTAGATTTCAACCCCAAATTTCATAGTTTTCATGAACTCTTAATTTAAGAAAAATTGGTGATTGCTATGGCATTTCTTACCCAAATTCTATTTAATTTTTCACATAGAACTTGATTTTACACTCAATTTTCAGATTCAGAGTTTTTGAAATTTAATTAAATTTTTGATGATTTTACCTCTAGTACCTAATTATGATAATATAGGTAGCAATAGACTCCTTATGATGTTATATTATATTCTTGATAGTGGGTTAACAATGCAGAGTCGATTTTCATAAGTGATACATCTTGTTGGTGTGTTCATGTATGGTTTATCCTTGAGGTAGATTTAGCTAACCCTTTCTTTAGACTGGGATAGATTAATTGAATATTAGTATGATATAATCTATTGGATGGGATCATATCATATGTTTGTATTGAGAATTATTGATATGATACCCGTGTGGGGATTTTATTTAACTTGTGATTGATTTGGAAACATTAAATTACTTGAATTACTGATAGGAGGTATGAGTAATCATATTGTATTATGAATATTGCATGTAGTGAAAGAGAATACTTGTGACTTAACATTGAAAATAATGGCTAATGCTAAGATATAAATGTAGTAAAAGGTGGTTCGTTAATCTAACAAGATTGATAGCCTATTGTGAATAAAAGAGGGGGCCTATCATGAAATTATTGAGATTTGAAAACTGTGATATCTATTATGCCTGTTGAAGAATATTACTTATATCTTGTGTTTCATTTGCATGAATCTTCATATGGCATATTGTAACATCTGAAAATTTTGAGAATTGTGGAACCTCCTTTTTGTAGCAAAATGAGACTTTTTCAAAACCCTTGACCATAAGGAGGTGGCAAGGAGATATGCAAATACTGTGATTGTGATTGAAGTATATGGACTACGAGGTCCCCTTAGTCTTTGGAGCCTTAGCTTAATGTGGGTATATATGACAGACTATGTGACAGTCTTGATTCCCCCTTGCATTCCATACATTCCATCATCATCATTGCATTACTTGATCTGGGTGAAATATTGTATCTTGACCATTATTTACCTTATCTATACCATTTGATACAAATTGGCGGCACTTTGCCGGACATGTTTTCTGGTGCAGATGAAAGCATTTCTAGTTTATTTCATGGTTTATTTAATTCTCTATTCCCAATAGATTAAACCTACTAGGTACATATTATGTGTACTCACCCCTACTTGTTATTCTCCATAGCTTCCAACTAGGAATTTTCATGTGGTAGTTGATTTCAGATTGTGCAGTTAATTCTACCCATATCATGATTGGTGGGTAGTGTTGGGAAACTATTCTAATGACTATATATACCTTATTCATGTCTAATATTCATGTACTCCATGAACTTGGGCTAAATTGCATACACCCACCATGTTTGACTAAGTTTACACGACAAAAATTCTTATGGTGATGAAACATTATTGCATGAGTTGCAAGGCAAGAATGATATTATAAATTATGGGCTCCTAAGTATGCATTGAACTCAGGAAAGTTTCTATGATTTGTAAGTATGGTGTTGAGCCCTGTACTATATTCTGCCCTCTTGTGAATGAATAAGGTCTACACAAAAGGGTCAAGTAAGATGAGTGTTTTACCCTCATGTGCAAACTAATGTTCACTAGAAGTGGTCATGTCTATGACATGTTTTACCCTCTAGTGTGAGGTATATCCTCACTTGTAGGGGTCAAGTATATAAATGAGCTACTCTTATCATGGTATCATATTTTTACAAGTTATTCAAGTTATGATTAGATCTATGATTATGTCAAGTATTCTGTAAGACTAGACTTAGCAACAAATGAGGCTTAAGGGGGGGGGGGAGTCTCGACCCAAGGGGCCCTTATATAAAGTCTTGGTCTCTTAACTATGTGCCACCATATGTTCATGCTACCTTACCTAAATGGACTTTTACAATTGGATCCAACTAGGTCAAGTTACCCACTATATGTGGGGTCAAGTTACCCACTATATGGGGTCAAGTTTGGTTTACCATAGCAAGTAGAACACTATTTTTCTGGTGAGGAGGTAAGCATCAGAATTCCAAGTAGTAGCTCTCTTTGTCTTATATATCGGTTAAGGTCTCCTCCCACATATGTATGTTATACTATGCAAGCTTAATTATTTCTGTGCATGATTTAATTTAAGCATCAACCATATATGCCATATTGATCTCACATTTATTAATTATGTTATGTCTATTGTTTGTTATGGATTATGTTTCTTTGCTTGCATTGCACCCCGCATACTTAGTTCATTTCAAGTATTAACGCATATTTCCCTTGCTTACATGATCTAACCATGTAGGGAACAAAACTCCTATTCATCCTCCTCCTCCACATAGCTAGCTAGACTATTTTAAGACTACCATTGGTGAGTCTTCCACTCTCCGGACAACATCCACTTTACATTCATGCTATGATTAAGATTTGTATATTTTTGGATACTTATCTATTGAGGGTGATCCCGGGAGATGTCTTGGCCCCCGCTTTATTCATCCTAGAGGTGTTGTTGGATATGATTATTGTGTATTGAGCTTGACTCCTATTATGTTCATGTAATTATGTCAGACTTCGCTTAGTCCCTCTATTACCTTATATGCTTATTGTATGTAATGGTGATGAGATGGAAGTCTTATGTCCCAGTAACATCTCCATAGCATGAGTTGTACTTACCCGCCCCTTATACTTTATTTGTTATGTGATTCATGCAAATTCTCTTCCCTAAAACATCCCTATAGGTTGAGTCTAAAGTCTCATTTCCCCTAGAATTATTTGTTACTTGTTTATTTCTTATATATGCTTTCGCCATAAAGGATGTGCAAACAATACGATAATAGGCTTGTTTGGGTTGCTTCTGGGTTGCCCATTCACAGTGTCTCATCTAGGCCCTAGACTTTGGTCATGACAATCACACGGGGCCTCTAACCCCTAGTCCTCTCGACTTGGCCTCCGATCAGGGCGTCAGCCAGGGCTAGATTATTTGAAAACATACATAATGGTAGGACATATACCCTGCAAGAGAAAGAATCCCTCTAACATAATCAATACGGTTTCCAACCCAAAGTATAACTGATAGGGTCCTCGACCCAGAACATTAACTGGTGCTTGGACCTTAGAAATGGCATTCGCCAGTTAGCATCCCAGTCATGGTCACCAGACTTAGACAATAGGGTGTGACTCTCAGATCTTAGACATTCAGACATAGTCACTGGAGCTCAGAGCATAAGGATCATCATCTAGGCTCGAGATATCGAAGTAGTCACTCACTCAACCAATCTATCCAAATCCGAAACTCCAAAGTCATATCATGCCCAGAGAAAATGTAGGTGACAACACTCACAACATAGGTATTCCACGTAATCCAACCCGCACAATTGTAACTATCACCATCCCTTAGATAACAATAACTAACCACAGCCTCACGTAAGAAGAAATAACACCCAACAACTAATAGTAGTACACAAAAGCGTATGTATCACTAATCAATGTAAAATCAGGTCTAATAGGCCAAAACATGATACAATCCAGCAAACCACAAGAAATGAGAGTAAAGCACGACAATAATAATGATATCATAAGTATCTCCAATATCTAGACCCAAAAAAATCATATTTATACCAGAATCGAGTCATAGTACGGTGTGTATCCAATAGACAGCCTCACATATACATATAATAGTAGTATCAGGAAACATCCCCACATAGGCAAGAGCTAGGTCAGAATACATGCCTGCCCCACGATATTAGCCTATCTACAACCTTTATCAGGCCTCCTTGTAGTCAATATTACCAGCAAATATTGAAACCACAATAATTACAGCTACCAACACGGGATACAATTTCCCCAACAACATATATTATGCATACAGAGCACAACCATCAACTTATACACATTTCAGTTCAACATATATATAATCCTACTTAGTCTAAGATTTAAGGAAAGCCTAGCCTACCTGGCAACTTATGTCTCACATTCCAAATTAATCTAGCTGAGATTTTCCCCTTTTGATTGCTTTTCAATGTTGCTCAACTATTAAAGCATAGTTCACAGGGTTAACACGGTCGTACTGGCTGTAACATCTTAAATAATGGGTGAAATTAGGCGCATAGCACCTAAAATGGGGGGGAAAATATGGCCCATTCTAAAAATCCCAAATAAAACCTCAAAAAATGATACCCATGACAACCCGAGTCTACATCCAAGAATTTGGCCAAAAATGGACCCCAAAAGACCGAGAAATGGCCTAAAAATGAAGTTAAAATCTTTACCAAAAAATATTCCTTTCAAAACTTTCTTGGTTAAATTTATGGAAAACCAACTAAATTCACCAAAAAACTAGCATACGACAGTGTTCCTCTCGGAAAGTAGAATAATTTAGACTGAAGTTTTACTTAATTCGGTCAAGAATCTACCTAGATATCAAAGTGCAAAGTTTCACAAATTTTGATAATGTAATAAGCTAAAATAGTGATTTTACCTTGAAATACATGTCGAATTCCAAATTTGACTTCACCATAGCGTTCCTTGCAAAACTTCAAGTAATGTAGACCTTTGAATATTCCAAAACATAACTCCAGATCACTTTCTACGCTTAGTTGAATATTGGAAATGGGGTTGTTCGCGATGGCTGATGGCCTATATATAGGCAACCCACATGGCCTCCGAGATCGCGGACCAAGCTCCACGAATTTAGAGCCGTGGGGAACCTGCCCATCTCCACTCGACGACCCTCAGCGAATGTGCCCCTACCTTTTATAAAATTTGTGGGTTACTTTTGTTGGTGCTCTACTACGTCACTTAAAAACCTCCCCGGGGCATTTTTTGGTGTGTCCGATGTTCGTTTTATGCAAATAAATAGTGAAACCACATGGATTTTGACATTTTAGATCTAACAGTGCTATCGAAAATCCCAACAGAGCACCTTAGGAAAAATGAGGGTCTCACTTCTTTATGGAAACTTTAGCTAAAAGAATCGAGGGGGTCAAAACACAATCAAATGCCCCCGTAACATGAGAAAGGGTCGTTTTAGATTTTTTTTGATGTTTCGGAGCTTTCCACGCCATCAGATTTCCATTTCGAGTGTGTTTAGCTTAGTTTTTATAGAAACACACTTTTTAACTTTCGGTTAAACTAATTTTGAAACTTTAGACTCAAAATCGTACTGAGAGCCTTTATTCTCTGACCAACCTCCCTCCTAGGCTAAATCAAATGTTTCAGAACAAATGGAACTATCAGAATTCCATTCCGAGGCCGTTTGCTAGACTTTTGTTAGAAATCTCATTCTACAATTATAACTTCTGGTAAATTCACCCAGTTCATAACCAAAACACACTACATCTATTCCAACAATCCCAAAATGACATAAAAGGTCCGATGTTGCTATACAGATGCTCAAAACAGCAAAACCATCACAAAAATACAAAATTAACACAGAGGGTCATTCAAAGTAAAGTTAAGGCTTACCTGATGGCTCAAATAGGTCGAGATGCTACTCCTGCATCTGTGCCTCCATCTACTAGGTAGCTTTCTCAACCGGACGGTGACGCTACTACACCTTAACCATCGATATAACCCTGGAGCACAGTTGTCTGGTATCTCTAGCTAAAATGGAAACTGACTCCTCCATAAATGTCAGACGATCATCTAACTCAAATGAATTGTACTGCAGCATACGTTACTCATCTGAAATGTACCAACGCAGTATCGACACATGGAATACAAAATGTATGACAGAGTAAGTTGGAGGTAGGGATAACTCATAATTTACTGGCAAAACTTGTCTCAGGATCTCAAAAGGCCCAATATACTGGGGACTCAACTTACTCTATTTTCCAAACCGCATGACCCCTTTCAGGGGTGATACTCTTAGGACTCTCAGTCTCAAACCTCAAACTCAAGAACCAGTGCTTGCGATCAACATAACTTTGGTGCTGACTCTGATTTGTCCTCAGTTTATCCTGTATAACCCAGACCTTGGCTAGGGCATCTTACAACAAATCTGTATAGAACGAACTCGGCTTTGTAGACTCAAACCACCTAACCAGAGTATAACATTATCAACTATATAATGCCTTAAATAGGGTCATTTGAATATTGGTGTTATAGTTGTTATTATAGGTAAACTCTGTTAACGATAAAAATTAATCCCACTAACCCCCAAACTCTAACATACAAGCCCGTAACAAATCCTCTAGAACCTGTATTATGAACTCAGATCGGCTGTCAATCTGGGGTTGTGACCCTCAATCAGATATGATAGATATAGGCACCCAATGCAGCTGAAGTATATCCTGAATATAAATACGAGCTAACTACTCGACACTGAAGGTAGAACAGACCGAAAAAAAGTGTACAAACTTAGTAAACCAATCAACTACCACCGAAATATTGTCATAACCCTTTAAAGTACAAATGAGACCCACAATGAAGTCCATAGTCACATGTTCCCACTTCCACTCGGGAATGGGTAACTGCTGAAGTGTCCTACCGGGTCGTTGATACTCAGTCTTTACTTGCTAGCAACTATGGCAATGCAACACATAATTGATAATACCTCTTTCCACACTATCCTACCAGTAATATTGTCTCAGATCTCGATACATCTTAGCCATGCTTGGATGAATAGAATATCGAGAATCATGTGCCTTCTACAGGATCAACTGTATCAAATCCCTTACTCTAGAAATGCACAATCGGCAGTCAAATCTGAGGACTCCGTCTAAATCAACTGGCACATGACCCCCAATCCCTTGTATCACTCTATTTTGGAGACCCTTTAATGACTCATCCTCGAACTATCTACCCCAAATCTGATCAATTAGTGAAAACTAATCCCCAATAAAGATTAATACTCGACTAAAGTCTGAAATATCCAATAAGACCAACCTATTAGCTAGGGACTGAATGTCCAAAGCTAACTGTCGCTCCTTTACTGCAAGGTGGGCTAGGTTTCCGATACTCACTACCTTCCGACTCAAGGCATCTGCCACTACGTTTTCCTTTCTCGAATAGTATAAAATAGAAATATTATAGTCAACCAACAACTCAATGCACCATCTCTAAGAAAAAAACATATCCCACTGAGTCATAATCTACTATAAGCTCTAGTGGTTCGTATACATATCACAATGAATGCCATAAAATAATGCCTCGAGAGCGCAAACACTACTTCCACCAACTCTAAGTTGTTTCATTGGGGTAGTTACGCTTGTAGGCCAAATATTGGTGAGAAGCATAAGCAATAACCTGACATTGTTGCATAAATACACAACCCAACCTGATATGGGAGGCATCACAATATACCACAAAGCTCTATCCCTCAATAGGAAGGTCAGAATAGGAGAAACATTCAACAATTCCTTCAGCCTAAAAACTCTAGCCTCACACTCGTTAGACTACATAAATGGCACAACATGATGAATCAATCGAGTCAAAAGAGCGATAATAGTGGAGAAACCCTCAATAAACCATTTATAATGCCCAGCCAACCTGATAAAACTCTAAATCTCTTTCATTGAAGTAGGCCTAGGCCAACCATGAATTGTCTCAACCTTAGCTAAATCAATTTTAATACCCTCATTGAACACTACACAACCCAAGAAAATTACAAAATCAAGCCAGAACTCAGACTTAGAGAATTTAGCATACAACCTATGATCCTGAAGTGTCTGTAGAATAATACAGAGGTGTTGGGCATGCTACTCTCGACTTGGAAAATATACAAGAATATCATCAATAAAAACCACTACTAAAGAGTCCAAATACAACTGAAATACCTAAGTCATCAAGTCCATAAATGAGGTAGGGGCATTAGTCAGCTCAAATGGCATGAATAGGAACTCATAATTCCTATAATGGGTCCAAATGACAGTCTTCTAAAAACCTCTACTTGGATCTCAACTGGTGATACCTGATGTGCTGCCGAAATATAACACTTTTGATGCTTAAAACTTGAAATTTCATGTGTTCGCAAATTAATGTTAGTGGATTTGATTTGTTTTTGTGTTGGTTTTGCAAGATTTTAGTGTTAGCATGGTTTTTGGGCAAAGTGTGTTGAAGCAACTAATTTTGGTGATCCATGAAAACCTTTACGAGTCATGGACATATTCACGAGTCATAAAGTAAGTTTCGTAGCAACCCCAAGTAAGGATTGAAAGTTTGAGTTAAACTCTACAAAGGAGGCAAATAAGTAGTAGATCAATCCACGAGTCGTAGAGTGTAGTCGTTCCTTGAGAATCAAAAAGTGGAGAGATTCTAAAATTGTCTTAGATGAAACCCTTTATGGGTCGTAGATTCTTACATAGCCCGTGGAAAGCTTTTGTAGAAGCAACCTCCAGATTCCAGTTACAATCCACAAAACTTTGATACATGATCCGTAGAGTGAAACACGAGCCATGAATTATCTCATAGAGTGTGCTAACATAGTTGTACTAATTCATTTTATATTTGTATTTTAAACACTATAATATGTTTTTAGGTTATTTTTGACAAGTTTCCAGAGTCTAAGCATAGAACTCGTGTATTAGTATTACTTTAAGTATTTTATTCATAGAATAATATTATCTTTTGTTCTTGCTTGGAGTTTGCTAATTGAATTGAAAAGTTGGGTTTCTTGTTCATTGATTATTGTGTGTAAGTGATAAATTATGTTTTTGTACTTCACAATTCATGCATCTACACTAACTATGCATAGCTAAGTTCACAACTTGGGTTGTGGGAACCATGATGAACTAACGAGGTAAAATTGTATAACTTATAACTCTTAGAAGGTCTGTTAGGCTGTATTAATTAATCCTCTTCACTTTAATTGATTTTTAATGAGTGGACAACATTAGAACTCTCCTAGTATTACATGCCGGATCAAAGAAGTAATGAATAGGAAAAAGGGTAATTAACAGGGTTCGATTGAGCTTTTTCTCATCTAATCAACCAAACTGGATCAAGGGGATGTTGTACTGGATAAAGTAAGGGTTAGTAATGCCTCATTACAGATACAAATCAATTTTGTCATAAAATTTAACTATTCACTGGATCAAAGCTTTAAGTGAACTGAACTTACTGTCCTACACCTACATACCAGAAAAGGTTGCAAGTATCCGATCTTACTTAGTTAGAGAATCTTTGGGAACACATCACCCTAGTTACATTTTATACTAGTTACATAATACTTGCATTAGTTTAGTGTTTAATTTTAATTTGCAAAACGCCCCTTTTTATTTCTTCTTTCCTGGGAGATAAATCGGTCAATCAACCTACTTTATAATTGAACTACTCTGGAGTCTACCATATTCCCTATGGGATTCAACCCTAACCTTGGTTAGGTTAAATACTTGGCATCGACTTCTTTACCTCAAAGAAAGGTGTGGCCTGAGCGCTATCAAGCATTTTGGTGCCATTTCCAGGAAATATGACTAGACTTTTTTAGTTCAAGTAATTTAGGGATTAGCGCTTATCTCTATCATGTTATATTGTTTTGTTATTTTTATGTAATTCCAGGGACTAATAATAGTAAAGAATGGTTCAGGAAAATTTGGACTATGCTGATAACGATGAGGAACCATAGATGCCGATTGAAGAGAAGCTAGGTGTCGATCCTTTGGAGGCAATACTAATGAATTTTGAAAGTGATAACATCCCAAACTATGAGGAGAGAGTGAAAGATCTGGGAGTGTCTAGTCTCCCCTGGAGGAATACTAAGCTGGAAGTAGACTTAATGAATAGTGAGTCACCACTCACAAAACCCTCCATCAAGGAACCACCAGAGCTAGATTGAAGGACTTTCCACCCCCATCTGAAATAAGTGTTCTTAGGTTCTGACAACACATTACTAGTCATAGTGGCATCAGACCTAATGGACCAACAGGAGGATGCATTAGTCGCAGTGCTACAACAGTTCAAGAAGGCTATCGTATGGACAATTGCATACATCATTGACATCCCGACTAGATATGCACTCATAATATCTAACTGGTTAAGGGGTACAAGCCTAGTTTTGAACACTAAAGACGCCTTAACCCACCCATCCAGGTGGTCATGCACAAGGAAATAATCAAGTGGTTGGATGTAGGTGTGAAATACCCAATAACTGATAGCGAATGGGTAAGTCCAGTCCAGTGTGTTCCAAAGAGGGATGGCATCACTGTGGTCCCAAATACAAGTAATAAACTAATCTCTATGTGACCATTCATAGGATGGAAGGTGTGTATGGACTACAGAAATCTTAACGCCTCAACTGACAAGGATCAGTTCCCTATGTTGTTCATGGATCAGATGTTGGATAGATTGGCAGGAAAGGGTTGGTTCTATCTTCTTAATAGTTACTAAGGGTAAAATAATATCTCTATCACTCTAGAGGACTAAGAGAAGACCACATTCACATGCCCCTATAGCACCTTCACATTTAAAAGAATATCGCTCGGGTTATGTAATGCACCAGCACTATTCTAAAGATGTATGATGTCTATTTTCTCAGATATGGTAGAGGACACAATCGAGGTATTCATGGGTGACTTCAGTGTAGGCATCCGCTCATTCGAAGATTGCTTAAGGAATTTGCATGTGGTACGACAAAGGTGCAAAAAATGCCATCTGGTTCTGAATTGGAAAAAATGTCACTTCATGGTCAAGAAAGGCATCATTTTGGGGAAGAGAATCTCTATCAAAGGCATCGAGGTGGACAAAGTCAAAGTGGAGGTTATCAAAAGGCTTCCCCCACCTATCCTCATCAAAGTAGTGAGAAACTTTCTGGGCCACATAAGATTTTATCGACATTTCATCAAGGACTTCTCGAAGATTGCACACCCATTGTGAAAATTTCTTGAAAAGGAAACTACGTTTCTATTTGATGATGCATGCCACAAAGTATTTGAAGGGCTGAAAATAGAAGTTGATAACAACTCCTATTATCATTGCTCCAGACTGGGCTAAGTCATTTGAAATCATGTATGATGCAAGCAGAGTTGCAGTCAGTGTGGTGTTGGGGCAGCGTAGAGAGAAGATCTTACATCCCATATATTATGTCAGCAAAGCCCTTAATGCAACACAGAGGAATTACACTGTCACAGAGCAGGAATTACTTGAAATAGTCTTTGCATTTATAAAGTTTAGATCTTCTATTCTGGCGACTAAGGTAGTTGTACATACAAATCACTCTGTATTGTGGTACTTAATGACAAAGAAGGATGCAAAATCCAGATTGATTCGATGAATACTCCTTCTCCAAGAGTTTGACTTTGATGAGATAGACAAAAAAAAGGACAAAAAACCAGGTGGCAGACCATCTATCTAGATTAGAAGAGGAATCCATGGTGGAGTTTGATGATAGAGCCGAGATTGATGATTTTTTTCCTGATGAAAGAGTGATGGCAGCATACCATTACTTGATACCATGGTTTGCAGATTTTACGAATTATTTGGTTAGTGACATTGTACCACCAGATCTGAATGCCCACCAACACCATAAATTTATGATCAATGTAAGAAATTTCTTTAGGATGATCCATACTTGTTTCTTGTGTGTGCAGATGGGATTATTCACCGTTGCGTCCCAAAGGTAGATATGATGAGCATCCTAGAGGCATGTTACTCATCACTGGTCGGTGGATATTATAGTAGAGTTCGAACAACATATACAATCCTATAGTATGGCTACTACTGACCAACTATCCACCAAGATTCCCATGACTACGCCAAGGCTTGTGACAGGTGCCAGAGAGAAGGTGGTGTTTCCCAGAAGCACAAGCTCTCTCTAAACCCTATTTTGGTGATTGAATTATTTGATGTATAGAAGATAGATTTCATGGGCTTGTTTGTTAGCTCACATGGGAACAAGTACATTTTGGTGCCAGTGGACTATGTATCAAAGTGGGTGGAGGCAGTAGCGCTTCCCAACAATGAAGGAAAGAGTGTCACAACATTCCTAAAAAAGAACATATTCTCTAGATTTTGTGCTCCTCAAGCTATTATCAGCGATGGAGCCTCGTACTTCCATAATAGACTGTTCAAAGTGCTACTTGACAAATATAGAGTCAAGCATAGAGTAGAATCCCCTTACCATCTCCATACTAGTGGGCAAGTAGAGGTATCGAATTGGGAGATCGAACAAATATTGTCCAAAATGAATGCAAACTGGACTGATTGGTCACGAAAGCTTGATGATGCATTATGGGTATACCAGACTACATTGAAAACTCCTATAGGTATGTCCCTCTACCAACCTATCTTCAGTAAAGCATACCACTGACCGGTGGAACTGTAGCATAAGGTGATGTGGGCACTAAAAAAGTTGAATCTGGACTAGAATGAGGTGGAAACTGCAAGGCTGAACCTGCTGAATGAGCTTGATGAATTCTGCCTAAAGGCATATGAGAGTTTAGCCCTGTACAAGCAACGTATAAAGCAGCAGCATGATCATCGATTAAAAATGGCAAATTCACACTCAGAGATTTTGTGTTACTTTATAACTCTAGATTAAGGTTGTCCATGGGAAAATCAAATCCAAATGGATTGGACCATTCAAATTAGCACGAGTATTCAACAACAAAGTCGTTGACTTAGAGAAAACAGATGGCACAACGTTCAAAGTGAATGATAAAAGAGTGAAAGTATACCTTGGCAATGATGAAAAAATTAAGACAGTTGAAGAACGGGCACTTGATGAAGTCTGAGTAGTCAAGTGGACTAAGTCGTGATGTGATAAAAAATTAGGCGCTACATGGGAGGCAACCCAAGACAGAGAGAGGCACTTAGGCACCCGAGTATGTTCCTTTTTGACCTCGACTTTTTATATGATATTTCGTGTGCATTGGGGGAAATGCATAACTTTTTTTGTTATGTTGTGGGTAGTTATAGGCGTCAATGAAGTCTGAGTAACCTTGACCTATAACTATCCCAATTTTTTATCCAAAGGATTTTCTTCCGTGTGTCCTTTTTCCCTTCAGATATTTATTTTCTGTTGAACCAGCATGTTTAGGATTTGTAGGTAGTATTAATTGCATACAATACTCATATCTATGGAAGAGCACATTTTGTGAAAAATCATACCTACCAAAATTTTACTTTATTTAATCTTGATAGCAACCATGCAGGAGTAACTGTTTGACAGTGCTTGTTCTGATAAGCTAGGCATAATTTTGGTACAAAGCATGATCTATTAGTCTGTGTCAACATGTATGCAGTGCGATACGTGAGTGAGCTTAATTGCATGATTCATTTTTGTGTTTCAATCCAGAACTTGCCCAATTACTCTAACTTAGACTTTAGGTTAGTTGGTTACGAAAGGATCTTATGTCGTTGTTCTTTATCAATCCACTTAGCCTAAAATAATCGACCAAATGTGCTATGTATCCCTTGATCCCTATGTTTGAGCCTAAAATTGATTTCTTTCTTTGTAAACGCCTAAGGAACCAAATCTTAATAAATGATAATCCCTAAAATTTGCCCTGGTCCTTCCTTGAACATTGTGCACCTTGACTGAGGCAAATAACCTAAGTTGAGGGTGGCTACCCCAGTGGCTCTAGTTGAAAGGATGGATATTGTGCACCTCAACTCAGGCCAAAAGCCTAAGTTAAGGGTGGCTAGTATAAGGAAAAGTCATGAAAAATGAGGAGGAACTTAGTAATATAGGAAGAGGAGAAAAACTGTTTAGAAGGGTGCAAGAAAGATAAAAAAATTCCCAAGTGCAAAAGAATGTGAAAATATAAGGCAATGAGCTAAAAATGAGAATATAGCACCCTAAAAAGGTTTAGAATAAGGGAAAAAGGGAGAATGTAATGAAAATGATGGGTTGGTAGAGCAAAAGTGTAGAAAAACATAGTGTCAAGGAGGGTCATTAGTCACTATGTTCCTACAACATCATACCAAATCCCCCCTGAGCCTACATTACAAGCCTAGAAAGTTCTAATGTGATCATAGTCTAATTAGTCGAAAGTCATAGTCATGAGTATAGGAAAAATCACATGGTCTTGCTCACAGTATTTGAATATCTTTTGGGAGAGTGAGTGATGTAGTATCATCCCTTGAATTTGAAAATCTCATCCAGAGTGTACATGGGACTTCTTTTGTAAGGGCACTTGCATTGCATTGTTGATATCTGACTAAAACAGTGAGAGTTGTTTGCTTATGATTGCATGACTGGTCATAGTTACACTATTGAGCGTATTGGTCTGCATTAGTTTGCTAGATAGCTATCTAATATGTATTAGAAAAGTGGTGTCGGTGTGTGAGTTGGATTTTGATAGAGCATGTGTCATTGGGTTAAAGTTTGAATGTCTCTATACTACTTATATAGATTGAGTTCGTCGCTTGAGGAAAAGCAACAATTATAAGTTGAGGGTGTTGATGTGTTGTGAAAATGCAATACTTTTGATGCTTAAAACTTTGAATTTTGTGTTTGTTTTGCAGGATTTCAGTGTTGACATGGTTTTTGGGAAAAGTGTGTTGAACCAACTAATTTTGGTGATCTAGGGAACCCTTTATCGGTCGTGGACATATTCACAAGCCGTAAAGTAGGTTTCTTAGCAATTTCCAGTGAGGGGTGAAAGTTTGAGTTAAAATCTACGAAGGAGGCAGACAAGTCGTAGATCAATCCATAAGTCGTAGAGTGTGGTCGTGCCCTGAGGATCAGGAAGTGGTGAGATTAAGAAATTATCTCAGACAAAAAACTTTATGGGCCATAGATTCTTACATGACCCATGGAAAGGTTACATAAAAGTAGCCTCCAGATTCCAGTTGCAGACCATGAAACCCCGATACACGAATCGTAGAGTGAAGCTCAAGCCATGAATTATCTTGTAGAGTGTACCGAAAAAGTTGTCCCAATTCTTTTTAGATTTTTATTTTAAACATTATAAATAGGTTTTTAGGTTATTTTCAACAAGTTTCCAGATAGTTAGCATAGAACTAGTGTATTAGCAATACTTTGAGTATTTTATTCATTGAAAAATATTATCTTTCATTCTTGCTTTGAGTTTGCTAATGGAATTGAAGAGTTAGGTTTCTTGTTCATCGATTCTTGTGTGTAAGTGTCACGACCCGGATAGAGACCTAGATGTGACATGGAGAAGGAGAACCCAAAAGTCCTCGATTAAGCCATCATAGCATCGTCACACACATCATCGGTTAGGAAGCACGAAAGCTAAACACGTAACATATAAGCTCTAAGGGAATCAGGGCTTTGGACTCAATTTATGGGGATGTTACAGGGAATGGGATATGCATGGATTCACATAGCACATAACAATTATCTCTAAGGGGACGGGTAAGTAGGATTCAAACTATGGGGGAACACCGGGATTATGTGACTTTCCACATAAGCACATAGTCAATCACAACTCCTAACATTAAGTCATAAGCATAATCAATAACATTTCTCATATTCAAGGTTCATAAACATAATGTTCCATAATCATAATATTCAACATTACAATCCAACGTATAAGAGCTTAGTTGTCCAACAAGCCTCTACATAGATAAAGTGGGGCCTTGACATAGTTTGAGGCTTACCCTCAATACATAAGTAAAAGAAAATAACATAACAACTACGTAGATAGAAGGTGGCTATTGCCCTTGAACAAAAGGGCTCACCACAAGCAAGGTCTTCAATAGTGATCAAGCGTAGTCCGATAGAATGTAGAAGTCGTCTCCGGTACCTACATGGTTAGAACATGTAGAAAAGGAATATGGGTTAGCACATAATATATACTAAGTATGTGGGCATGCAATGCATATGACAATATAGTATGACCAAGCAACATGACAAGGGGACAAGTGGTACGAAAGGAATGCACG